>SJXQ01008655.1:0-128602 GCA_006408695.1 Aepyceros melampus
GTATGTATTCCTTAATAGTAAACAGCTGGTCGTTCTTCACATTTACCCTATTTGCTCATTATCAGTAGTGACTTATTTTCCCAGGTTTTTGTGTCCCAGTCTCCAAATGAGTTGTATGAGCTGCAGTTGGTTGACATGGCCGCCCCCTTCTCAGGCCTGTGTCCGCCCTCACTTTCTGTGCCGTCGCTTGCCATGGCCTCTCTCCCCGTGTGTCCTGTCGCTGCCAGAGCAGAGGCCCGTCACGCGCAGCTCCCGTTCCCCAGACCCACCCGGTCCCTGGGCCGCCATGCTGAGGTCTGCGGAGGGTCCAGCGGGTTGTCTGGGGTGTGGACAGCTGCGTCCACTGCCCTGAAGCATGACCAGGCTCAGCCTGGGGGTCCTCAGCTCCTTGCTACTTCCAGAGCTGGATTCCTTTGCTCTGTGTATCAGTTATTAAAATAATTGATTCCCTAGCATCATCGAAAGGAATAGCTAGTTTTTTAGAACTACTTTTGCAAGTGTACGTTTGGAGTAGGCTCCTAGAATGGGTTTCATAAGTGGTTTCCTGGACACTGGTGACCTCTTGATGCTCTATCATCTCTAGGTGGTCACGGGCTCAGGCCACCAGGAGGCTCACAAGACGGACGCTGAATATCGGAAGCTCTTTGACTTGGCTCTTCAAGGTCTTCAGCTGCTGTCCCAGTGGAGTGCTCATGTGATGGAAGTGGTGGGCCCTCTCACTTTTATTTGGAAATGCACCCCCTAGTTAATTAGAAGTGCTTTTCTTCTAAACTTGTGAATAAACTGACTAAACTATGTTTTTTCTGCTTTAACTTTGGCCATTGGATCAAAAACAAATTGATTTTTTACCTNTCTTTTCCATAGCTGAGTAGTATGATTGTATGTTTTAGCTGTTGTGACTACTGCTGCTGTGAACATAGGAGTACATGTATCTTTTTTGCCATGCAGCGAGGCATGTGGGATCTTCCCTGCTAAGGGATTATACCTGTGCCGCCTGCACTGAAAGTGTGGAGTCTCAACCATTGGACTTCCAGGGAAGTACCCTGCATGTATCTTTTTGAATTATAATTTTGTCCAAGTATATGCCCAGGAGTGGGATTGTTAGATCGTGTGGAAATTCCATTTTTAGTTTTTTTAAGGAATCTCCATACTGTTTTCCATAGTCACTGCACCAACTTACATTCCCGCCAACAGTGTAGGAGGGTTCCATTTTTATTATTTGTGTGTTAGTTCTCCATTACATAAATTCTCAAGCACACAAATGAAGAGACCAGTGCTGTCTCCTCAGATGCCACACTAGGCTTCATCACCTACCCCTTTTTGTTGCTCCTCCAAGTTAGCGTGAAGCAATTGCGAGATAACATAGCACTCCCTCTGAATATATTTCCCACGTGAGTGGGATTGTTAGATCGTGTGGAAATTCCATTTTTAGTTTTTTTAAGGAATCTCCATACTGTTTTCCATAGTCACTGCACCAACTTACATTCCCACCAACAGTGTAGGAGGGTTCCATTTTTATTATTTGTGTGTTAGTTCTCCATTACATAAATTCTCAAGCACACAAATGAAGAGACCAGTGCTGTCTCCTCAGATGCCACACTAGGCTTCATCACCTACCCCTTTTTGTTGCTCCTCCAAGTTAGCGTGAAGCAATTGCGAGATAACATAGCACTCCCTCTGAATATATTTCCCACGTGTCTCTAATAAAGACGCTCTTAAAACATAACCATAATTCCATCACACCTGAACAACTAAGTATGTATTCCTTAATAGTAAACAGCTGGTCGTTCTTCACATTTACCCTATTTGCTCATTATCAGTAGTGACTTATTTTTCCAGGTTTTTGTGTCCCAGTCTCCAAATAGGTTGTATGAGCTGCAGTTGGTTGACATGGCCGCCCCCTTCTCAGGCCTGTGTCCGCCCTCACTTTCTGTGCTGTCACTTGCCATGGCCTCTCTCCCCGTGTGTCCTGTCGCTGCCAGAGCAGAGGCCCGTCACGCGCAGCTCCCGTTCCCCAGACCCACCCGGTCCCTGGCCGCCATGCTGAGGTCTGCGGAGGGTCCAGCGGGTTGTCTGGGGTGTGGACAGCTGCGTCCACTGCCCTGAAGCATGACCAGGGCTCAGCCTGGGGGTCCTCAGCTCCTTGCTACTTCCAGAGCTGGATTCCTTTGCTCTGTGTATCAGTTGTTAAAATAATTGATTCCCTAGCATCATCGAAAGGAATAGCTAGTTTTTTAGAACTACTTTTGCCAGTGTACTTTTGGAGTAGGCTCCTAGAATGGGTTTGATAAGTGGTTTCCTGGACACTGGTGACCTCTTAATGCTCTATCATCTCTAGGTGGTCACGGGCTCAGGCCGCCAGGAGGCTCAGAAGACGGATGCTGAATACCGGAAGCTCTTTGACTTGGCTCTTCAAGGTCTTCAGCTGCTGTCCCAGTGGAGTGCTCATGTGATGGAAGTGGTGGGCCCTCTCACTTTTATTTCGAAATGCACCCCCTAGTTAATTAGAAGTGCTTTTCTTCCTAAACTTGTGAATAAACTGACTAAACTATATTTTTCTGCTTTAACTTTGGCCATTGGATCAAAAACAAATTGGTTTTTTACCTTTGGCACTAGAAATAAGAATATATATTAATTTAAATGTTTCTAAGATGGCTCAATGTACATTTCATTTACATATATTAGAATTAAAGGTCCTTATCTTTTAAAACACATTGGTAGAATTACATTTGTATTGTTATGATGATTTTTACTTCTCATTTTTTTAAAAAACAACACTCTGTATTTCTAGCCATCAGCTTCTTTTGTTTAGGATTAGTAAAGTGGTTTATGATGCATAAAAAGATTTGGATACTAATAAGTCAGAAGATTTTTCTGTTTTGTTGTTTATTTTGCTCAGACAAGGATTTTTATATTCGAATGGGTACTTGATTGTTTGAAAAGCTAATTCTTTTAGAAATGGTGATAAAGTGCTTATAATCTTAGATATTCCACATAAAACATCCAGACTATTTTACCTGATGGATTTAAGTTTTTGATGTATTACTTGAGACTGAGTCACATTTCCAGAATGTTTTGCAGTTTCATGGAGATGGACTGTGTGTGCCTGCATGTGTACTGTGTGTGTGCGCACATGTGTTTGTGCATTGTGTGTGTGTGTGTGCGCAGGCAAGCACTCATGCCTGTGTGTGACTCTCAGACTCAGTGAACAATAGAAGGCTGACCTTTGACCTTTGGTAGCTTTTGGCAGTAGTCCTGAAAATCAGACTAGCAGGTAAACATTTTGCATTGGGTGTGGCTGTCGCCCCTCTTTTTTGATCACACCAGTATTCATGGAAACTTGTGCACCCAACGGACAAATACTCTAACAAGGACTGCCCTGACAACGCTGAGGAGTATGAGCGTGCCACCCGCTACAACTACACCAGTGAGGAGAAGTTTGCCCTGGTGGAGGTACGGCTTGTCTGCTTTCTCCTCCTCCTCTGATTCTGACCTCAAACTGTCTTTGCTTTACAAAGAAAGGCAAAAACATGAATGAACTACTTGTTTTATGCAGTTGCGTCTGTGTAGGGCGGCTCTTTGAACCTGTCAGAGATGTCAGAGTAGAGATTAAAATAGGTTGTGGGTTCCTGGTCTCTGCATAGACACTCCCCTGAGCCAGATCAGAGCATGTTGTGAGGAGAGCTTGGGAGCCTCAGCAGCTTTTTGTTGGCACACCCAAGAGGACCGAGTTGAGACCTGGGTGTTGGAGAGAGAGGAACCCCACTCACAGCTGTGTGGTCCCCAGCTCGGCATGATGTTTAGGACTCTTGTGATGAACAGGTCTTAATTTCTGTGCCAACTAGTTTCTGGATGTATGTTTTGTAGCTGTACGATTCCTACCTTGTTTGAGAAATCTTTGCATACCCCCAAGGTCATGGAGATAGTCTTCTACATTGTCTTGGATGTCTTATTCTGCCTTTCACGTTTAGATCCGAAATACCCCCTCCAGCCCTCCCAGCTGCTCTGCCTGCCACCTCTGTTGTGCGTCAGGTAACCATACTTAGGCAGGTGTGTTTCTGCTCATGTTCTAACCCATGGTCACTCTGTCTGTCCTTTCCTAATCCCTCTGTCTTAATTACAGTAGCTGAGTGTGTCTTGTAAAGTACATCTTTCTCTCTTCAAGAATTCTTAGCTATTCTCACCCTTTGCATTTTCATATACATTTTAGAACCATCCAGTTATGTCCCAGTGAATCCTGTTAAAATTTATTATAAGGGTTTGAATAAACCTATAGACCATTTTTGGAAGAATTGACAAATTTATAGTATTAAATCTTTCATGAATCTGATATATCCATCCATTCATTAAGATTCTCTAATACCTCTTTTCATCTGTAAAACTGTTGCACATCTTTTGTTGGCTTTATTTTTTTCTGAATGTTTATCGCTTGTGTTTAAAATCAATTTTTTTTTTTTTTTAGTTTTCCTTGTATCTACCAACTTGTCTAAACTCACTTATTAATTGTAATAAATTATCCATAGATTATTCTGTATTTTCTACTTATATAATCATATCTGGAAATAATGACAGTCTTATTCTCCACCCCCCTTTTTTTTTCTAGTCACAGTGGGTAGGATTCCTACTCATTAAATAGAAGGAGACTCCAGGCATTTATGTCTTATTTCCCATCCCAAAGGGAAAGCTTTCAGCATTTTGTCATACAATGCATTTGTTATAGGGTTCTTGTAACTACCCTTCCTCAGATCAGGGAAATTGCCTTCTATTCCATATTTGCTAAGAGATTTTATCATGGGTAGATACCAGTTTTATAAAACATTTTTCATCCATTAAGATAGTTTTATGATTCTTTTATTCTATTAGTGTGCTAGATTTACATTGATAGGATTTTTTGGATCAGGTTTAATATTAAGCTAGCCTTGCATTCCTGATCTAAACTCAACTTGATCATGATATTTTATCCTTTTTATATCTTGCAAGATACAGGTTGCTAAGATTTTTATATGGATTTTTGCATTGAAGTTCATGAGTAAGAGTGGCTTTTAATAATACTTTTTTCTTTTAATGTTTGGTTTTAGAACACTTTTAGATTTGTAGAAAATTGCAGAGATAGTACAGTGGATTCCCATATGCCCCATGCCCTTTTTCATTTATTACTAACATCTTATTTTAGTATTGTTATGTGTTTAATAAGTCAGTGTAAATACATTATCATTAGCTAAAGCCCATGTTTTATTCACATATCCTCACTTTTTCTATAACGGTCTTCCTCTGATCCAGGGTCTCACTTCACATGTAGTTGTCATGTACCCTTTGGCTCTTCTGGGTCATGACGCTGTCTCAGACTTTCCTTGTTTGCGATGACTGTGACAGTTTTGAGGAGTGCTGGTCTTTAGAATATCCCTCGACTGGAATTTATCTGATGTGTTTTTTATGATTAGACTGGGGTTGTAGCTTTTGCAAAGGAGGAGCACAGAGCTGAAATGCCGTTTTAATAACATCACATCAAAGGCCCATGCTGTCAGTGTTATTGATTGATCAGTGCTGGTGTTGACCTTGGTCATTTGGCTGAGCGTGTCCAGGTGTCTCTGTTGTGAGATTACCTGCACCAACTACCAACACCCCTTTCACAGGGTACTTTTAGGGAGGAGGTTGTGCTTAGCCCACACCTTGATAACCTCCTTCCATTCTAATTTTTGGATTCTGGCTTCATGAAATGGTTGATGACACTCCTGTCTTTTCTGTTGTCTGCAGTGGTTTGTGTAAGATATTTTTTCCTTAAATGGTTTCCAGCATTTACTTGTGAAGCTTCCTGTATGGGATGGCTTCTGAAACTTTGAGTTTCTTTGCTAGATATAGAAGTATTCAGATTTTCTGTTACTTGTATCAGGTTTGGTAGGTTGTATTTTCAAAGATTTTTCTAAGAATCTTTCTAAATTTTCTTATTTTTGACGTAATGTTTTTATGATAAGTTTTCATCTTTTTTGGTAACAGCTTTTCCCCACATACCTACAGTTCACCCATTTAAAGTGTAAAATTCAGTATGTTGAGGGGATATACTCACAGAATTGTACAATCACAAATTTGGAACATTTTTGTTGTCTCAAGAAGAAACTCGTACCATTAGGAGTCACCCTGCATTTTCCCCTTCCTTCATCCCATGGCAGCTAACAATCTTCGGTCTGACTGTAGATTTGCTTATTGTGGGCATTTCATACAATATGTGATTGTGATTGGTTTCTTTCACTTAATAATATTTTCAAGGTTCCCACATATATCAATATTTCATTCTTTTCTGTGCCAAATAATATTCCATTGTATGTATATATCATATTTTATTTATCCATATTAGCTGACAGACACTTGGGTTGTTCTAACTTTTCACTTATTAATAATGCTGCTATGAACTTGTGTGTGTAGGATTTTGTGTGGACTTGTTTTCCTTCCTTCTGATAATACATCTAGGAGTAGAGTTGCTGGGTCATATGGTATCTCTGCCTTTAACATTTTGAGAAACTACCAGATAGTTTGCAAAATGGCAACAGTTCTTTACATTCCTGCCAAGAATGCATGAGAGTCCACTTTCTCCAACTCCTTGCCAGTTCCTGGTGTCTGTCTTGATTCTGATCATCCTACTAGATGTGAAATAGTGTCTCATTGTGGTTTTGATATGAATTTTTATAACAACGCTGTTCAGCATATTTTCATGTGCTTATTGACAGTTTGTGGGCTCCCCCGGTGGTGCAGTGGTAGAAGAATCCGCCTGCCAATGCAGGGGACCTGTGATCGATCCCTGGGTCAGGAAAATCCCCTAGACGGGGAAATGACCACCCGCTCCAGTATTCTTGCCTGGAGAATTCCATGGATAGAAGAGCCTGGTAGGCTACAGTCCATGATGTCACAAGAGTCTGACATAATTGAGTGACACAGTTGACAGTTCATATATTTTTGGAGAATTGTCAGATCCTTTGCCCATTTTTTAATTCAATTATTTGTCTTTTTATTATTGAGTTCTTTATATATTCTAGGTACCAATTCTTGCCAGACATATGATTTGCAGCATTTTCTCCCATTTACTTTTTACTTTCTTAATGGGATCTTTTGAAGCATAAAAGTCTTTCATTTTAATAAAGTTCAGTTTTTAATCTTTTTCTTTGGTTGCTTGTGCTTTTGGTGTCATATCTTAAGAAATCACCACCTAACCCAAGTCACAAAGATTTGGCTTATTTTTGTTTGTTGTTTGTCTTACAGATTTTTAAATATATATGGTCAATTTTGAGTTAATTTTTTAATGCTGTGAGATAGGGTGTTATATCAGAGGTCCCTAAGACTACCCTTAGCCTAGATTTGCTAGACTAAGCTACATAGAACTAAATAGCTGTTCTGTTCAAGGTTATGATTTATTATAGAGAAATGACATAGATTAAAATCAGCAAAGGGAAAAGACACGGGTTAAGTCCAGGAGAAACCAGGTGCAAATTCCAGATGTCCCCCTCCTTGTTGGAGCTGCAGGGAATGTGTTTATTTCTCCTGGCAGTGGTGGGTGACCACAGATGCAGAGTGTTGCCAACCAGGGAAGCTCACCTGAGCCTTGGTGTCCAGGGTTTTTATTGAGTGTCAGTAATGTTGGCATGTTCAGGAAGCAACAGTTAGACTGGACATGGAACAACAGACTGGTTCCAAATAGGAAAAGGAGTACGTCAAGGCTATATATTGTCACCCTGCTTATTTAACTTATATGCAGAGTACATCCGAAGAAGGCAATGGCACCCCGCTCCAGTATTCTTGCCTGGGAAATCCCATGGACAGGGGAGCCTCGTAGGCTACAGTCCATGGGGTCGCTAAAAGTCAGACACGACTGAGTGACTTCACTTTCACTTTTCACTTTCATGCATTGGAGAAGGAAATGGCAACCCACTCCAGTGTTCTTGCCTGGAAAATCCCAGGGACAGAGGAGCCTGGTGGGGTCGCACAGAGTCGGACACGATTGACACGACTTAGCAGCAGCAGCAGAGTACATCATGAGAAACACTGGGCTGGAAGAAGCATAGCTGGAATCAAGATTGCTGGGAGAAATATCAATAACCTCAGATATGCAGATGACACCACCCTTATGGCAGAAAGTGAAGAGGAACTAAAAAGCGTCTTGATGAAAGTGAAAGTAGGAGTGAAAAAGTTGGCTTAAAGCTCAACATTCAGAAAACGAAGATCATGGCATCCGGTCCCATCACTTCATGGGAAATAGATGGAGAAACAGTGGAAACAGTGTCAGACTTTGTTTTTCTGGGCTCCAAAATCACTGCAGATGGTGATTGCAGCCATGAAATTAAAAGAGGCTTACTCCTTGTAAGGAAAGTTATGAGCAACCTAGATAGCATATTCAAAAGCAGAGACATTACTTTGCCAACTAAGGTCCGTCTAGTCAAGGCTAAGGAGAAGGCAATGGCACCCCACTCCAGTACTCTTGCCTGGGAAATCCCGTGGACAGAGGAGCCTGGTAGGCTGCAATCCATGGGGTCAGGAAGAGTCAGACACGACTGAGCAACTTCCCTTTCACTTTTCACATTCATGCATTGGAGAAGGAAGTGGCAACCCACTCCAATATTCTTACCTGGAGAATCCTAGAGACGGGAGCCTGGTGGGCCGCCGTCTATGGGGTCACACAGAGTTGGACATGACTGACGTGACTTAGCAGCAGCAGCAGCAGTCAAGGCTATGGTTTTTCCAGTAGTCATGTATGGATGTGAGAGTTGGACGGTGAAGGCGGCTGAGCGCTGAAGAATTGATGCTTTTGAACTGTGGTGTTGGAGAAGACTCTTGAGAGTCTCTTGGACTGCAAGGAGAGCCAACCAGTCCATTCTAAATGAGATCAATTCTGGGTGTTCTTTGAAAGGAATGATGCTAAAGCTGAAATTCCAGTACTTTGGCCACCTAATGCGAAGAATTGACTCATTGGAAAAGACTCTGATGCTGGGAGGGATTGGGGGCAGCAGGAGAAGGGGACGACAGAGGATGAGATGGCTGGATGGCATCACCAACTCGATGGATGTGAGTTTGAGTGGACTCCAGGAATTGGTGATGGACAGGGAGGCCTGATGAGCTGCAATTCATGGGGTCGCTAAGAGTCGGACATGACTGAGCAACTGAACTGAACTGAATGTTGGCATGTATCACAGTTGCTATAGCATCAGCTACTCAGACTGTAACCTAGAAGAAAAACAGCTGTTTCTTATAAATCACATTGTTAGCATAAAATATCTGGTGAAACTGCTATTCAAGTGGCCCAAGGCCTCAGACACATATTCTTCGGGCTGAGTATTCCAGTGGCTTAGAGTCGTTTCCTAGGAGCCAGCCACAGGGCAGACTTTCCTGGGAATGTGCAGGGTTTGTTCATCCCAGGCTACTGATATGACCCTTTCCTACACAAGAGGCTGGCTTGATTCTTTTGCGTGAGGATGTCTAGTTGTGCCTCAGTGTTATCTGTCGGGGGTCGCAAAGAGTCAGACGTGACAGCGCACACACGTTTGTTGAAAAGACAGTATTTCCCTATTGAACTGTTCAACACCCTTGTTGAAAGCAAATTGGTTATAAATGTGAGGACTTATTTCTGGACTCTTAATTCTATTCTGTCAATCTGTATGTTTATCCTGTTCCAATACAGTCTCATAATCTCTTAGTACCTGTGGATTGTGTGGTAATGTCCCCTCTTTATTCATAATGCTTGTCTGTTTTTTTTCCCTTGTTCGGTTTTTCTGAGCATTTGTTTGTTTATAAAACAGCTTTTTCTTAGGTGATCACTTTCTAGTACATGCTTATTTTCTGCTCCATTAATTTTTGCTTTTAGATATTCATTTCCTTCTACTTTGGGGGGGTTATTTTTATCTTTTTATAAATTAGTCATGAGTATTATTGTTTATATTTAGGCCAAAGCTCCAGATTTACCTTCCAGCACACCTTTCCTACATTCCATAGTTTGAATATGTTGTTACTGTTGTTCAGTCACTAAGTCATGTCTGAATCTTCACAACCCCATGAATTGTAGCACGCCAGGCTTCTCTGTCCATCACTATATCCCTGAGTTTCCTCAAACTCATATCCATGGAGTCAGTGATGCCATCCAACCATCTCATCCTGTCATCCCCTTCTTCTCTTGCCCTCAACTTTTTCCATCATGAGAGTCTTTTCCAATGAGTCAGCTCTTTGCATCAGTGGCAAAATATTGGAGCTTCAGCATCAGTCCTTCCATTGAATATTCAGGATTGATCTCCTTTAGGATTAGATTTCCTTTAGATTGCTGTGAGCTTGAATTCAGTTCAACTTCAGTTGGAGAATTTGCTTTTTTAAATAGAAAATTTCCCTTTGTTTCCTCATTAGGAAAGCAGCCCATGTTCATTATATAAATCCTGCCAGCAAACAGAGAAAACAGGCATGTGAAATGAGGGCAGAATCCTGTCTCTGGTACCATCACAAAAATGAACTTTAAGCAGGTCACTGCATTTTCTTCTGACTTTTCTATGCATATTAATTTACTGTGCCATTGTTAACAGATGGGATTTGGGTTACAAACTTGTAATTTCTTTTTTCTTTTCCAGATAATAACAAATTTGCTCTCCTGAATCTTTTTCTTCTTTTTTGCTGGAAGTTTTTCACAGAGAGGTGTACCCTAGTAGATTGAGAAGTATTTTGAGTCAGTTACCAAATGCTCCTGTTAGCTCCAGGCCAAGCAGATCTGTCCCTGCCCTCAGGCACTTATAGTCCAGTGGGGTCAGACCCAGAAACAGGGACAGGTGCAGGCGTACAGTAGAAAAACAGGAGGCCAGGGGCGAGGGCCTGCACTCAGGGGAGGCAGACAACTGGCGTGTGCCAAGCTCACCTGCTAGCCTCCACACACTGAAGGTCCTATGTCCTCCTGCAGGTGATCGCCATGATCAAAGGCCTGCAGGTGCTGATGGGCAGGATGGAGAGTGTGTTCAACCATGCCATCCGCCACACTGTCTACGCTGCACTACAGGACTTCTCCCAGGTCACCCTCAGGGAGCCACTCAGGCAGGCCATCAAGAAGAAGAAGAATGTCATCCAGAGGTCAGCCCTGCTACACACACCTCCCTGCACAGTTATCCACAATGGAAGGATCAGCTTAGGTTTGAGCAGCTGTAGAGTTACATTTTTATAAATATGCTCAATACACTTATATCCAACCTCCAGACACCTGTTTGGTGAATTTCCTCTAATGTAATGTAATGGGTCCAATTATTAACCTGAATAACCCACAATAAGTCAGATACAAAGGTCTAAGCAGTCTGGAGACCCAGGAACAAGGGTTTGGTTATCTCAGACCTGGATGTGTCTCAAAATCTGTGTGACAGTTCTGCTTACCAGGACTGAAGGGACACACAACTCAGCATCTCATCTCCCATTTCAAAGTTTATTATCTTCAGTGTTTTTGCTTCTATTCCTATGGCCTGTCCTACAGATTAGTCATAAACCTCATATGTATTGCAGAGATCCTACAGCAAACTTAAGCTAGGTTTCTGTTAATGTTTAGCATTTTAGATAAGGTCATCTTTCAGAGACATTTGTATAAAATGAAGCTCAGAGGGGCTCACATGGATAGTGATTTGATTTTGTTGCTTCATAGGTGATGTAATTGTAACCTGGTATTATATGACTTTAGCACTAATATGATCTTATTACACTGTCAGGCTTCCTAGTTTTTGTTCTCTCACCTGGAGGGCTTAGTGAAAATTTTCATGTTTTCACTGAGCCTCAGTATTGCTGCAGGGAGCCCCATTCCTACAGTGTGGGAAATGTGCAGTGTAGGCTAGCTCAAAGTGGCCAGAGTGGGCTTGTGGGTGTCTGACCTGAACATGGCACCTGTGGGGGACTCTACATTGGTGGAGCCCTGCTGGAATGGCGGGATCCAGATGTCCAAATGAGGTGTGGACAGCGTCCCCAGGATTGTGTTGGTGACCATATTCAAATGAGAAAATGGGATAAGTCTCAAGAAGGTTGTTAGAGCTCTGAGTGGATGATTGGGGCCTGTCTCCTTGCTGCCCTTAGCGTGACTCAGTATTTAAGAAATCAGACACCACTTCTGGGCTAATTGATGTAAAATGCAAGCATGTTAGATTTTCTGAGGGTGGTAACGTCCCCAAGAAAATGGTCTATTTTGAAAGTTTAACGTTGAACTGTCTCATTACTACCTCCTCCCACTGCCCCCAAGGGAATTCATGTGTCAGAGTTGGTTGTGGGTAAGTCAGGAGATACTCTGACTGTAAAAGTGCTGAGGATGTCAACACTTTGTTCCAGCCTAACAACTTGACTGTTGGTTTAGTGTCCTGCAGGCCATCAGGAAGACTGTGTGTGACTGGGAGACAGGGCATGAGCCCTTCAACGACCCAGCCCTGAGGGGCGAGAAGGACCCAAAGAGTGGCTTCGACATTAAAGTGCCGCGGCGTGCTGTAGGACCCTCCAGCACCCAGGTTCTCGTTCCTTGCTCTACTGAGTGGGGTGACCGTGAGCTGGGGAAGTGGTGGGAGGCTGGGAATGCAGTGACCTCACTGTGACCAAGTACAGTCTGGGTCTTTTTTGCTCCTTCATTCCTTGTCCAAGTGAATCTGAATCTAGGGTATAGACACCCCATGATTCCCAGGTTTGGTCATTTGCATGCAGAACTTAATTTGACTGCATCAACTCCTATTCCCAAAATGTGAGTGAAAGTCTATGTGTCCATATTTACAGTGTGTTTCCTGGTGGGTGTTTAAATGTGTGGTTATAATTTTTATGTAGGGTCTAAAAAATGATTATTCCTAAAGATAAAATTTTTGGAAATTTGAAAACATAGCTTTGCTATTTCCCTGGTCTTCAGCTATCACTGCTGGTCTTTCTCCTGGCACACTCAGCTCCCTCCTCCCCGTTCAATCAGCTTTCCTCTGATCCTCACATCTGATTTAATTGCCCTCTGCTTTTTCCTTTCCTGTTTTGGAACTTTGTTCTCATCAGCTCTGTGTTCTGGGCTTTTAGAATCTCTTCTGTCAGCCTTTCACAGAATTCCCATCAGAGCATGTGGCTGGCTCTGTATGAATTCTTGGGGTACTTGGGCGGAGGGTGAGGGTGCCGTCTGGGGCCTGTCTGCCAGCGTGCACATCCCTGCTCATCTGCATGCCCCCATGACTAACGCTCTCCTGTCTGTCCGTGTTTAGCTGTACCTGGTGCGCACCATGGTGGA
Organism: Aepyceros melampus; assembly: GCA_006408695.1. NCBI lineage: Eukaryota > Metazoa > Chordata > Mammalia > Artiodactyla > Bovidae > Aepyceros > Aepyceros melampus. The sequence goes on from SJXQ01008655.1 coordinate 13,229, forward strand.
GTCCTTGAGCTCTGCCGAGCTGCTCAGGCAGCTCAAGTCTGTGGGCGGGAAAGACTCTTGCATGTGGTTAACGCGTTTCTGAGGCAGTCCTACGTCTATCCGCCCCTTTTAACCTTTGGTGGTAAGACATCATTTGTTTTTCTTGTTGATGTTTATGACATGAGGTTCTCCTCTGAATTCTTTGTCCCAAGCAGCAACGACTTGGCCGTGTGGATTGGTGCTGCCCCTGCGAGGAGTCAGCGCAGTGTCAGTGGGCAGCCCTTCTCGTGGTTTATCTGTGTTTGTTGTAACTAATGTGCCATGTATATTTTCTCCCCTACAAATGTTTCCTTGGATAATGCAGCTTTACATGGTGAGAACCATGCTAGAGTCCCTCATTGCAGACAAAAGTGGTTCCAAGAAAACCTTGAGAAGTAGCCTTGAGGGGCCCACCATATTGGACATAGAAAAATTTCATCGAGAGTCATTCTTCTACACCCACTTGATAAATTTCAGTGGTAAGACCTACTGCTGACCAGTGTCTGCTCCAGCATATTCTAACACCACTAACAATGTCTAGAAAGCTCCTGCCTGGCTGGCTGCCCCTGGTGTGGTCCCTTCGTCCTCCCAGGCAGTGACATGTGTTGTAACCCTCGTGGCATTTCCTCGCCTGTTGCTTTAAATGCATGGCTGGCCAGGGACTTCCTCCATGTGGCATGGCCCTTAGAAGGGTGAGGCCCATCAGGCTGGGGCTGGCCCAGGGACCTGGATGCAAAGTCTTTGTAACCTCCCCTGGGTCAGCAGCTCAGGCTGGTGTAACTGTCACCTGGCTTCAGATCCAGGGGGTGATGCATACCAGAAACCACTCCCAGGCTAAGTGTAGAAAGTGGCAGGTGAGCTGAGGTGCACACTGCACATCCCATCCTGGGGTGGCCAGGTGCCTGTGGGCGCCTTGGTCTTCATGGAGCTGTACATGGTTATTTCTGTGCGGTATCCATGATTCAGGGCGAAGCCTCTGTCTTGGCTGCAAGTGCCCTAGGTTTATAGTAATAGTCAGGCTTTTCTTTTTCTCTTCATAAAAGGACGGAAAATTTTTTCCAATCTGTTTTGCGTTAGATGGACATGCACTAAGTATGAATACAATGCTGTGTCTGTATCCCAAGTAAAACAAATCCTGTCAGAAGGTGCAGTGTTAACCATGTCCATGGGTGTTCCTGGGCTTGTGGTGCTGGACGCTGACTCTCCTGTTGGTGAATGAGAATCAGCACATCCAAGTGGCTTTGTCTGTGGCCACACTGTGTGCAAGGCACATACTCATGTCCACTCGCCAAGGCCCAGGGCTGAGAGCCTGGCATGTGCCCCCTTGCCTCGCCCTGTGGAGTCTTTTCTGCTTATAGAAGATTAATGTAGTATCTTTTGAATCCCTTAAGAGACGCTCCAGCAGTGCTGTGACCTTTCGCAGTTGTGGTTCCGAGAGTTCTTTCTGGAGTTGACGATGGGCAGAAGGATTCAATTCCCTATTGAGATGTCCATGCCCTGGATCCTGACAGACCACATCTTGGAAACCAAAGAAGCATCAATGATGGAGTAAGTGTTCTGGAGGCCTGTCCCCGCCTCCTGTCCATGATGTTTGAAGTCCTTGGTGGTGTTTGGGAGGTGGAGGCGGGGCTAATTGTTCTCAGTGATTCATTTGAAGTCATAATTCTTGGGGTGAGACTTCAGAGATCAATACAAGGAACAGGTGTCTTGGCTTTGGATTGAAATCTGGTGCCCAAGCAGTAAAACTGATTAATAAGTTCTCTGGGTCCAGGTGCCAGCAAGGTCCTGGGAACTTGGCAAGGGGAGAGGTAGCCTGACCTCTAGTGTGGCATGGCCTCAAACCCAGATGGATTTGGGAGAGGAAGTTTAGTGTGAGGCCTATGGTCAGGGCAGGGGGTCAGAGACTATGATGGGGTCAGAAAATATGAAATCCATGGAGGGAAAGTAACCGCAAACAGGTGGTGAGCAGATGGGGCCCCTGCCCGGCCGTCCTCCCCGTCCTCCTGGCCTGTGCACACCAGGAGAGCAGCCTTCCCTCCCTCTGCAGCAGCAGTGGCATCCACAGCGTTGGAGTCTTGATGAACCTGTGTGCTCTCTGAGGGCTGCGCTGGGCCTCAAGCCCTCAGTGAGACCTTACCTCTGCAGACTGCTAGCTACCACCTTTTGTCCAGGGTCAGAGGGGCTTTGGCCACACCAGATTTGCTCTTGGTCAGTTATGGGGCCCGGGACCTTGGTATGTTTTTCTTTTTAGGTCAGGCAGTTTATTCTTAAAAATAAGAAAGTGACTCATTCTTGTGGTTATTAAAAAATTGCAAATTGGCATGAAAATCTTTGAAACACGGTAAGTGGGGCAGATGATGTTGCAGGAGGCCATCGTGGACCTGCCGGGTGCCCTGGGTGTGACTGCACCACGCGTGGCCCGCCAGAAGCCCAGCCTACCTGCTGGGGCTGTTTTGTCAGGGCCCTCACAGGAACCAGATCTGGCGTTTGAAGTAAGAAATTGTTTTTCCTCATGAGAAAGGAGAACAGTGAGTGTTACGTTGCTGGTGGAGGGGAGGGTGTGAAAGCCAAGAAAGCCCGTGTGGGCAGCCAGGCTGACCTGTCTCCCCTTCTGCAGGTACGTCCTCTATTCACTGGACCTGTACAATGATAGTGCCCACTATGCCCTCACCAGGTTCAACAAGCAGTTTCTCTATGATGAAATTGAGGCGGAGGTAAGGGCCCACGCACTTTCAACAGACTTTCTTTAATTTCCTTTTTCCTCTGAGTATTAGAGGAAGCAAACTTTCTTTTTAATACAAAGAGGTTTAAACAGTGGAATGAACTTTGAATAAACATTTTAGGATGAACCCTTCTATCAGTACTTTTTTCTACACATCCACACAGGACGATTGGTGTTTTCAAACCAGCTTCAAAGCACCCATCAACTGTTGGATGACATTTTTTCATGTGGTCCCATGTCTCACATGAGCCCATGTCGTAAGCACCACATATCTTGCCTATTTTCTTGGATGAACACAGTCTAGAACAGGGGCATTGTATGAAATAGATGGACTGAACCAATCTCTATTTTATTTCTCTAGTTTTAGCTTTTTTTTTTTACTCATTATAAATAATGCTTTAATGAACTTCCTTGCATGTAACTTTTTAGTCGTCTTGGGTTATTCTTGAGGAAAAATTCCTCCAAGTGGAATTATTAAGTCTGTGTACATGCAGCTAAGGAGATAAATCTTATTTTCTACTTCAAGCTATAAGAGAATGTAACCATAACAGATTACATTATACATATGGGTCTCATTCCCCATTGTTGTTCACTCGTTTAGTTGTGTCTGACTCTTTGCAACCCCATGGACTGCAGCACACCAGGCTCTCCTGTCCTTCACTATCTCCTGCAGTTTGCTCAAACTCATGTCCATTGAGTCAGTGATGCCATCCAGCCATCTCATCCTGTGTCGCCCCCTTCTCCTGCCCTCATTCTTTCCCAGCATCGGGGTTTTTCCCAATGAGTTGGCTCTATGCATCAGGTGGCCAATGTATTGGAGCTTCAGCTTCAGTATCAGTCCTCCCAGTAAATATTCAGGGTTGATTTCCTTTAGGATTGATTGGTCTGATCTCTTTGTAGTCCAGTGAACTCTCAAGAGTCTTTTCTGGCACCATAGTTCGAAAGCATCAATCCTTTGGCACTCAGCCTTCTTTATGGCCCAACTGGCACATCCAAACATGACTACAGAAAAGCCATCCCTTTACAGACCTTTGTCAACAAAGTGATGACTCTGCCTTTTAATACACTATGATTGTCATAGTTTTTCTTCCAAGGAGCAAAAAGCTTTTAATTTCATGGCTACAGTCACTGTCTGCATTGATTTTGAAGCCCAAGAAAATAAAGTCTGTCACCGTTTCCATTTTTTCCTTATCTATTTGCCGTGAAATGATGGGACTCGGTGACATAATCTTAGTTTTTTGAATGTTGAGTTTTAAACCAGCTTTTTCACTCTCCATTTTCACCTTCATCAAGAGGCTCTTTAGTTCCTCCTTGCTTTCTGCCATCAGAGTGGTGTTATCTACATATCTGAGGTTATTGATTTTCCCGGCCATCTTGATTCCAGCTTATGCTTCACCAGCAAGCATTTTGCATGATGTATTCTGCATATAAGTTAAATAACCAGGGTGACAATATACAGCCTGACATACTCCTTTCCCAGTTTTGAACCAGGCCGTTGTTCCATGTACAGTTCTAACTATTGCTTCTTGATCTGCATACAGATTTCTCAGGAGGCAGGTAAGTTGGTCTGGTATTCCCATCTCTTTTAGAACTTTCCACATTTGGTGGTGATCCACACAGTCAAAGATTTTACCATAGTCAGTGAAGCAGAAGTAGATGTTTTCCTGGAATTCTCTTGCTTTTCCTATGATCCAGAGGATGTTAGCAATTTAATCTCTGGTTCCTCTGCCTTTTCTAAATCCACCCTGAATATCTGGAAGTTCTCGGTTCACATACTGTTGAAGCCAAACTTGGAGAATTCTGAGCATTACTTTACTAGCGTGTGGGATGAGTGCAGTTGTGCAATAATTTGAACATTCTCTGGCATCACCCTTCTTTAGGATTGGAATGAAAACTAACATTTTCCAGTCCTGTGGGCACTGCTGAGTTTTCCAGATTTGCTGCATACTGAGTGCAGCACTTTCACAGTGTCATTTTAGAATTTGAAACAGCTCAACTGGAATTCCATCACCTCCACTAGTTTTGTTTGTAGTAATGCTTCCTAAGGCCCACTTGACATCACACTCCAGGATGTCTGGCTCTAGATGTGTGATCACACCTATTTGTAAGGCCTCCTCAGACAACCATTTTGCCTTAATGCATTTCTATTTCTTGGGAATGGTTTTGGTCACCACCTCCTGTACAGTGTTACAAACCTCCATCCATAGCTCTTCAGGCACTCTCTCTGTCAGCTCTAATCTCTTTAATCTATTTGTCACTGCTACTGTATAATCAGAAGGGATTTGTTTTAGGTCATGCCAGAATGGCCTCATTCCCTATATCCTCACGAAAACCACAGGAAACACTTCGTCAGGGAGATGCTCTGGATTCCCTGGTGAGGCAGGGTAGGCTGGGGAGAGAGACCCATGGGTCCTGGGCAGCTCCACCCTGAGCACAGCATGTCTTCTTCACGGTTTGGAGATATGAGCTAATCCCGAGTACAGTCTTAAGGTTGAAATCCCAGGACTGTCCACCCTGCATTCCTGACTAATCTTGGCAGCCCAGGAGAGGCCATGGGCAGATGCCCTTGGGACGTACAGCCTGGAGGCAGGGGTATACCCCCTCAGTTCAGTTCAGTTCAGTCACTCAGTCGTGTCCTACTCTTTGCGACCCCATGAACCGCAGCTCACCAGGCTTCCGTGTCCATCACCAACTCCTGGAGTCCACCCAAACACATGTCCATTGAGTTAGTGATGCCATCCAACCATCTCATCCTCTGTCGTCCCCTTCTCCTCCTGCCCTCAATCTTTCCCAGCATCAGGGTCTTTTCAAATGAGTCAGCTCTTCACATCAGGTGGCCAAAATATTGGAGTTTCAGCTTCAACATCAGTCCTTCCAGTGAACACCTAGGACCGATCTCCTTTAGGATGGACTGGTTGGATCTCCTTGCAGTCCGAGGGATTCTCAAGTGTCTTCTGCAACACCACAGTTGAAAAGCATCACTTCTTCGGTGCTTAGCTTTCTTTATAGTCCAGCTCTCACATCCATACATGACCACTGGAAAAACCATAGCCTTGACTATACCCCCTGGAGGAGCCCAAATGCAGTGCCCATTAGCCCCTTGGGAATACATGATAAAGAGAGACTTTTTAATATTTCTTTATATTTAGGAGAATTGAAGTATTTTTCTCCATCATGAAGAAAGGTTCTGACATAATTTTCAGTGGTAGTGTGGTGGTCACTCCTGGTCACTCTGAAATGGATTTAATCTGCTATCATTGCATGCTAAAGTTGTATCCTTTCTCATGAGAACCTCTTTTAGTTTCCTTAACAAAGAGTTGAGATTTTGTGAAAGGGTTGAGGTTCTGTGGTTTTAGGTTTTTTTTTATTCCTAGGACTTACTTATTTTATAACTGGAAGTCTGTACCGTTTGACAGCCTTCACCCGTTTATCCTAGGCTCACCTCTTCAACCACCAATCTGGTCATTGAATTGATGAGTTTGTTTTTACTCTTTTAAGATTGCACGTATGAGTGAGAACATGCAGTATTTGCCTTTGTCTGACTTACTTCACTTAGCCCAGCACCCTCAAAGTCCATCTGTGTTGGTGAAAATTGGCAGGCTTTTCATATCTTTTATGGCAGAGCAATATTCCACTTTGTGTGTGTGTGTGCACACACACACCACAGCTGCCTTTCCCGTTCACCCGTCAGTGAACACTTAGGTTGTTTCTGGGTCTTGGCTATTTTGACTAGTGCTGCAGTGAACTTTGGTGTACAGATATCTTCTTGAATTAGTGTTTCCATTTCCTTTAGATTAATACTTAGAAGTTGAGTTGCTCAATCAAAAAATTTTTTAAGTTTTTTTAAAAATTTTATCTTAATTCAGAAAAGCAAAATTTGGGGCGAGAGCGCAACTTGTGAGATCTTAATTCCCCTGCCAGGGATGGAACCTGTGCCTTCAGCAGTGAAAGCGCAGAGTCCTAACCACTGGACTGCCAGGGGAGTCCCTAGGGAAGCAGAATTCAATGCATGCTTTCTTTTTCTTCAGGTGAATCTCTGTTTTGACCAATTTGTTTATAAGCTGGCAGATCAGATATTTGCATATTATAAGGTTATGGCAGGAAGGTAAGTATGTGGTTTGCAATTTGGGTACAAAATCTTGAGCAATTTGATCTGACATTTCCATTAAAATTCATAGTGCATGAGAAATTTTCCTCTCTTCCCTCCATGCTAGTTTGCTTCTTGATAAACGGTTACGATCAGAATGCAAGAATCAGGGCGCAAGCATCCATCTCCCGCCATCCAACCGCTATGAGACACTGCTCAAGCAGAGGCACGTGCAGGTAAGCCGGGCCTCTCCTGGGTGCAGTGAGACACGGAGCCGGCAGTGGAAAAGTAGAGTTTTTCTTAGAGCTGGTCAGATTTTAATGGATGTCAATATGTGTGTGGCTGTGGGAACATCCCTGTCAATAGCTGAGATTTAAAGATAAACAGTTTCTCTTGGGTAACCTGGCACACCAGAGATGGCTGCCCAGCGCAGCTCCCGGGGGGCTTGGCCCAAGCGCAGGTCCTCTCTAGGAGCCCAAAAGCCAGAACTTGAGTGAAAGAAGCTTCGGCACTCGTTACTGTGGTGTGCTCAGTAGCTTCAGTCGTGTCCGACTCTTTGCTACCCCATGGACGGTGGCTTGCCAGGCTCTTCTGTCCACAGGGTTTTTCAGGCAAAAATCCTGGAGTGGGTTGCCGTGCCTCCCCCAGGGGATCTTCCTGACCCCGGGATCAAACCTCCATCTCCTGAATTCCAGCAGATTCTTTACCGCTGTGGCTCAGATTCTGTGGTAAAGAATCTGCTTGTAATTCATGAGGCCTGGGTTCAGTCCTTGGATTGGGAAGATGCCCTGGAGAAGGGAATGGCTAAGCACTCCAGTATTCTTGCCTGGAAAATTCCATGAACAGTGGAACCTACTACATGGAGTCTCAAAGATTTGGACACTGCTGGGGTCCAGCCCCGGTGGATCCAGGGTGATTCGAAGGTGGGTACGGAGTAGGCATCCTAGGAGAAAACTTATTCAATTACAGATATAGGGAGAGATTAGAAACAGATAGTGTAGTAGGAAAATTAGTGGAGAAAAAGAGGCTGAATAACTTGGTTTATGTGTAATACCAGTCACCACCTACGTAGGCCACAGGCGTCTTTCCGTTCTACCAAAGGAGAGGAGGCACTGAGGCCTCCCCAGTCCGATCTTAGAAGCCCAGGCATAATTAGTAGGCTTGGTGAGTACCCACTCCCCAGATGAGAATTCAGCCAGAAGGGGAAAGAAAGAACGACACAGGGGAATCAGCCTTTCCAGAAACTGATCCCCTTTTCTTTATTTTCAGGTTTGTTTATATACCTTTTTTTACACATAGGGATGAATACAGAGTCACCCGGGGGTCAGCAGTCCTGACCTTTATCAAAATCAGGTGCTTTACATAAAAAAAGGTCTTAGGGGTTTTACATCATCTTTGGCCATGAGGCCTGCTGACACTTTATGACCCTTTTTTTTTCTGATAACCAAAAAACTTATTTTTTCCAAAGGTGTTTTTTCTTAAACCAGGCCCCACCCTCCAAATAAAGTTGCATTCCTATAGGGTGAGGGTGTAGTGAGTTACTCTTTTCATTTGTTGTGCCAATAATTGCTACTAATTCCTTGCCCTGAGTGTGACAAGGGTGTCTCAGGTCAAACCTCCCTTCTGACAAACTAGCTTGTGTGACAGGATTATCCGTACTCCTGCACATGGTTGTTTACTACCTCTCAACCATAAACAGCACAGAGAGTTTAGGGTATTTTGAAGGTCTTAATTAGCATAGGGCTTTTCTCATTGTTGAGTCAATGAGAGTTGACTCATTGGAAAAGACCCTGATGCTGGGAGGGATTGGGGGCAGGAGGAGAAGGGGACGACCGAGGATGAGATGGCTGGATGGCATCACAGACTCAATGGACGTGAGTCTGAGTGAACTCCGGGAGTTGGTGATGGACAGGGAGGCCTGGCGTGCTGCAATTCATGGGGTCGCAAAGAGTCGGACACGACTGCGCGACTGAACTGAACTGTAGTGAGTTACAATCAAGAAAGGAATTTATTTAATCCAAGGTTAACATGATTAATCTTAAAGGTTAATACCTATTTCTCTTATATGCTAGTTATATTCATTATAAGGGCAGGGAATATGGAGATTTAACAGCAAACATCAGCCCAACAAGTGAAATCCTTTGACCAGTGTTCCCCTTAAGATCTATTTAGTTTTAAGATAGTGATAAAGTTACATTTGTACATAGCAAGGGCACAGTAATTTGTAACAAAGTACAGTGGTCTATAACAAAAGAGAAAATTCATTAACTCAGAAAGTCTAGTATTGCTAACATTAAAAACTACTATATTTCTTTTTCTATATTCCAAATATATTGATTAATATATTCCCAGGTGCCTAAGGACGTGGAGGCCTGGCGGCAGTCATTGACTCAACAATGAGAAAAGCCCTATGCTAATAAGACCTTCAAAATACCCTAAACTCTCTGTGCTGTTTATGGTTGAGAGGTAGTAAACAATCATGTGCAGGAGTACGGATAATCCTGTCACACAAGCTAGTTTGTCAGAAGAGAGGTTTGACCTGAGACACCCTTGTCACACCCAGGGCAAGGAATTAGTAGCAATTATTGGCACAACAAATGAAAAACCCTTCACCAATATAATTCCTAACCAACCCACTATAGTAATAAATTCTAACTTCCCAAAAGAATCTGCCTTTAGTAAGTCTAAAACATCTCGTGCCTCTCACTGTTGGGAGGCTGTAAACAATCACATGTGGCCAGACAAACCTATACAGGCAGGCTAGATAACCTTCAGAGGAGTTGTAAGCTGAAACACTCTTGTCATGCCCAGGAATTTTTATTAACTGGAGCTGCAAGTTAACTCCTTCTCCGAGAGAAATGGTTATGGTGGAGAACCCCCCGTAAAGTCAGAGGTGTAGGTGAGAGCATAAAACAGACTCTGGTTTTGGGGGTTGATGCTCGGGAACAGGGGATTTCCTGAGGCTTTCGTATGCCAAGCCTCCTTCCTCATGACCTTTGCCATGGGTGGACACGACTGATTAACTCAGACTTTCAGAGTGGTGGGGAGGAGCTTTTTCTTGGCCAGCATGAAGAGTAAGAATACAGTGCTTGTTTTGTTTCTTTAAAAATAATATATAATATATGTATATATAATCAAAAGGGAAATACAGAAAGTTGTAGGGAAAGTATCATGTCATTCTGTTTACAGATAGTGTTAGTCATGCAGTCATGTCTGACTCTTAGCCACCCCATGAACTATACAGCCCTCCAGACTCCTGTCCATGCAATTCTCCAGGCAAGAATACTGGAGTGAGTTGCCATTCCCTTCTCCAGTCTACAGATAACTGCCATTCATATTTTGGGGCATTTTCACCAGGGTTTTGTCTGTAGCTTTATGTTATTGAAATGATACTGAGATATACCCTTGTTGTTACTACTCTGCAGTAGAGATGGAGGGGTTTCTCTTACTCATCCCTGTGATACAGTGGAGATAAGGGACACACAAGCCACTCTGGGCTGGGATGCGGCCCTGAACCCATCACAAGGGGTACACTAAGTGACAGGCCCAGGTTCTCTAGGAGTCTTGGCATCTCTGCCAGTGATACAAGTGCAAATTCGCTGCAATGAATGCTACAAAAAGTACTTTACAGCTTTGACTTGCAGAATTTCAGCTCTAGGAAAATAGGATATTTGATCATACTGCCATCTAAATTTTGTATGTAATTTGTCTTATCCTTTGGAATAGCTTTCTGGGAGTAGATATATATTCTCTTGCTTGTTTGTTTTTTGTTGCTCACACTTTCCACCCTCTGTGCCCAGCTTCTGGGCAGGTCCATCGACCTCAATCGTCTGATTACCCAGCGCGTCTCCGCTGCCATGTACAAGTCCCTGGAACTGGCAATTGGGCGATTTGAGAGTGAAGATCTGACATCAATAGTTGTAAGTGCACCCCCTTCTTTCAGGGGCAGCATACATGGGGGAGGACTGGTTGCAAGGATTGGAGCTGCTGCTGCTTTCGTCATTATTGATAAACTGACCTGATTGTAGGTGAAGTTTTTGCATAGAACTCCAAAAGTGTGCACTAGAGAATGCATAGTTACATCTCACTATTGCATAAGATGTGGAAAAAGAATAAAAGGTGAAAAGTTTTACATTAAAAAGAATGAAGACAGACAAAAAGGATTTGAGAGAAAATCATGTAGAGGATGAGATAGTGAAGATTCAACATAGCGTGTCAGAGTCCCCTGAAGACAAAAACCAAACAGTGAGATGGAACAAACATTAAAAATGCCATTTCAAGAAAACTTTGATGAAATAAAAAACACAGTATAAATACTTATTAGAAGCAAATATCACACACCAGGGAAAACAGACCCAAAGTAGCCAGCACCAAGGACCATTGTAGTGAACATTGTCGTATTGGACTTTTGAAGAAAAGGAAAAGTCCTGTGGCTATCTGAGCAGAGTAATCAGGGAAAGAAAATCCAGTTGTACTCAGACCTGAGCTGGCAGAAAAGGAAGTGCAACATGAGGATCTTTTTGCCAAATCTGTCTTCCAGGAATAATGGCTTTAGGCACATGCTAATGAACTTGTGATAACGCCAGGAAAACTCTCTGTCCTTAGAAATCAGTAGTGGGTGGGGGTTGTCTCCTGGGCCCACTTCTGAGCAGAGCATCTCCACAGGAGTGAGCGTGCTTCCCCATCCTTCCTCAGGATCCAGGCTGTCTTGGGATGCGGAGCCTAAAGTGGCCTTCCCTTCAGCCTGGCTTGGACTTGGCCATAGTGTTTTCATGCCCTTGGTCTTTCATGACTTAGTGGAGTCTTTGACCAGTATAAACAGAATGTAAGTTGCAGAGACCATTTTAAATTTACTTGTAGTAACATTAGAAAAGGAGAAAGAAATAGGAATTGATTTTAATAATCTATTTTATTTAACCCAATATATCCGAAAGTCAACATTTTAACATATAATCGTTATAAGAATTTTATTGGTGTGGATGTTTTATATTCTTTGTTTTCACATTTGGTTTTTGAAATCTGTCAGTATCTCACGCATACAGCACAGCTCGGTTCAGGCCAGCCATGTCCTCGTTGCCATATGTGGTCATGGTTGCCACAGTGGATGGAACAGACCCGGGCAGGTCTATGAAGGGGCCGTGTGAGAGCCCGGAAGGCCGCCTCTGCGCGTGCTGCCAGTGTTGCCGCACAGCTTTGGATTACCCGAGGTGTTTCAGGGAAGCTGACTGAGGCTGACACCTGAGGACACAGTCTGTCATCAGTGCAGTGGACACGTCTTCATGTTCTCTGCCCCGTGCAGGGTTTGGAGGATAGCGTGGGCCAGTAGGGGGTCATTACCGTGGAGAGTGGACAGTGGCCGTCGGGGGACGACTGTGGAAAGGAGGGGCATTTTAAGAGCACTGGAGAGGGCGTAATGAATTTAGGTGTGAGAAGTAGGCGCACATCACCTGTCAGACCCCCCCATGTGGGTCCCAGGCCTCGTACCTGACCCCACCTCAGCGCAGTGCCTTCCTGTCCGTGTCCTGTCCTGCTCCAGCCGCCTTGAGCCCCCACCACGGCCCTGCCCAGGTGGAGGGTGAAGGCCACCATGCCGTACCCAACTCTGTCCTCACGTGCCTGACTTTGTGGTCCCGTAGGAGCTGGATGGCCTCTTAGAAATCAACCGCATGACACACAAACTGCTGAGCAAGTACCTGACTCTGGACAGCTTTGATGCCATGTTCCGGGAGGCCAACCACAACGTGTCTGCGCCCTATGGGAGAATCACCCTCCATGTCTTCTGGGAGCTCAACTATGACTTCCTGCCCAACTACTGCTACAACGGCTCCACCAACCGGTAAGCATGTCGCCTCACAGACAGCTCCGGGTGCTCTTGTCATTGGCCACCAAGAGAGGATCGTCTCTGGGCCCGTCTGTCCCCGTGTCCAGAATACGCAGGCCCTTGTGATCGCCTCTGTTTGCAGGTGCAGCCCGGGGCCAGCCCGTGGTTCTGTGGTCATGGCCTCCATGTGCAGAACACACGCAGGCCGGGGTCCTGTCGAGGGCACCCCCCGTGGGGCCCAGAGTCAAATCTGTGGCACACGTGGGGAGCAGCTGCTGGATCTGCACCACCTCTGTGCTTTCCATCTGCTGATACTGGGGTGTGCTGGGGGACTCGACACCTTCCACGCTTCCATGCCGGGATGCTGGAGCACGTGCGGGTCCAGTTAGCCTCCCTCCGCCCGTCTGCCATTTCACTACTGTGTTGAACGCAGAGTGGCCTGCTGGGCGGCGGCGTGGCTGCTGGCTGCAGTGCCATGCGGTCCAGCCTCAGGGCACATCCGTACCCTGGGATGGCCCTGTGTCACTTCCAGCTCTGCAGAGCTGCATTTCTGCTGTGTCAGCACGTGCCAGGGACACATGGGAATGTGTCTGTGTGTGAAAGGGAAAACGTGGGCAGGTGTGAGAAATGGGAGTGAGGGCGAATGAGCCTGTGTGTGTGTGTGAGAGACTATATGTGTTTGAGCTGATGACCACTTTTTTAAAGCAGATGCCTTTTGCTTTTACTTTGCTTCCTTACTGCATCTGAATATCCCATCCCACTAAGTGTCAGCTTAATCACTACTGACTTTTAGTCCTAGATTTTTGTGTCTTAATCCAGGGTGCGGAGGTTCAACCGCAAGGGCAGAAGGGAAGCCCTCCTTGGGCGTGACGATACCTGCTGTTGCCATTGTCTGTTTGGGACACCAGGCTTGGTTTCCGTGTGGGAATACAGGCCTGTTGCTGGTACATGGAGGTGTGCCATTAGGGCCATCATCTCAACCCCGTGTAGCAGCAGGGGGAGAGCTACTGGGGAAGGAGCCCTGGTTGGCCGCCTTGGGTCAGGGGCCATGTGCCCACCTGGGTGCAATCCACTGAAACCAAACTTAAATTTTTTTTAGGGTTGGAATTAACCAGAAAAATATTTTTATCACACAAGTAATGCATCATAATTGTGGAAAAGCTAGAAGTCATGTGTGTGTATGTTTGTGTATGTGTGTATGGAATAATATGGGGAAAATAATTAAATCCCTAGAGATTTCCCTTGTAAAATGTCTGTCTTTTGGAGTTTTTGCCATACAGGCAAATATACATGTGTACTTTTTATTTTGCAGAAATGGAGGCCTACTGTTAAATTCACATTCTTTTTTACACATCATATGTCACAATGAGGGGTATTCTGTGTTAGTAAGGGTGCATACATGCTTATTGTGCATTTGAAAATTTAATTCATGGCCATTTGCAAGATTTTCTTTGCTTTGGTTGTCTGTTTGGAACTTTGGGAGTTAGTTTCTGTTGTGTCTGTTAACAGGCTTCCCTGGTACCTGAACTGATAAAGAATCTGCCTGCCCTTGGGGGAAGGGTGGCTGCCCACTCCAGTATTCTTGGGCTTCCCTTGGGGCTCAGCTGGTAAAGAATCTGCCTGCCCCTGGGGAAGGGATGGCTGCCCACTCCAGCATTCTTGGGCTTCCCTTGGGGCTCAGCTGGTAAAGAATCTGCCTGCCCTTGAGAAAGGATGGCTGCCAATTCCAGTGTTCTTGGGATTCCCTTGGGGCTCAGCTGGTAAAGAATCTGCCTGCCCCTGGGGAAGGGATGGCTGCCCACTCCAGCATTCTTGGGCTTCCCTTGGGGCTCAGCTGGTAAAGATTTCTTGATTTCTTCTGCCTCTGGTGTAGCTAGCCGCCCTTGGCCTGCAGCTGCATGGCTCCAGTCTCCATCTTTGTTGGCCTGTGGCCTTTTCCTCACATCTCTCCCCTCTTCTGTGAGGAAGTGAGTCATGTTACATTGAATTAGGGGCTCACTCTGCTCTAGCATGACTTCATCTTAATTACATCTGCAACAACTGTGTTTCCAAATAAGAGCACATTCTGAGGTGCTAGTAATTCAGACTTCAAGTTATCTTCTGGGGGGACACAACCCCATAATGTGTATCCAGGCTACTTGTATCCAGGTTTCCCAGGTGGTGCTAGTGGTTAAGGAACTTGCCTGCTAATGCAAGAGATATAAGAGACACAGGGTCAGTCCTTTGGTGGGGAAGATCCCCGGGAGGAGAGCGTGGCAACCCACTCCAGTATTCTATGCCTGGAGACTCCCATGAAGAGAGGAGCCTGGCGGGCTATAGTCCATAGGGTCACAAAGAGTCAGACACGACTGAAGAGACTTAGCACATATGTATACTACTTGTTCTGGTGGCTCAGCTGGTAAAGAATCCGCCTGCAATGTGGGAGACCTGGCTTCAGTCCCTGGGTTGGGAAGATCCCCTGGAGAAGGGAAAGGCTACCCACTCCAGTATTCTGGCCTGGAGGATTCCATGGACTGTATAGCCCATGGGGTCACAAAGAGTCAGACATGACTGAGTGACTTTCAATTCACTCACATGTTACTTGTACCCAGCTCTCTCTATATTGAAACCATGAATTTACACAGCTTTGTCTGCAATACCAGGTCAGCAACACAGGCTTCATTTCCATTTTTTAACTTCTTTCTATACTGAGAATTCTTATTTTGTCATTCTTAATGTATTTATTCATTGTTTAATTCTGAGACATGAAGAAAGTAGTTTCAGAATTACTTAACCTTTTGACTGTGAAGCACAAACCTATTCACTAGAATTCAGTGTTTGTTCCCATTTTTTTGTCTTTAGATTGAGAAATGTGTATAATCAAAATATGGTGTTTAAAAGTTACTTGAGATAATGGAGTAACAGGGTTTGAATTTACTCTTTCACCTTAAACAAGTGGAAAACTGGACAGCATTTTTGAAACAACTGTTTTCGTCAGATGCTTCCTGGAGGGAAAGGAAATGAAGGATGGAGCTGTGTGGCTCCTTGGCTTCCTACCTGAAAGCACTTTGGAGATCTTGCTTGGTGGAGGAGACAAAGAAGCTGAGATGGCTGGATGTGCACGGCAGAGTATGGGAGAGGAGAGAGATGTCAGAGGAAGAGCTCCTGACACCAGCTTAGGAGCCCTTATTGTCTGTTAGTCACTCAGTCGTGTGCGGACTTTTGCGACCCCATGAACTATAGCCTCCCAGAATCCTCTGTCCATGGGATTCTCCAGGCAAGAATACTGGGGTGGGTTGCCATTTCCTTCTCCAAGGGATCTTCCAACCCAGAGATCAAACCCGGGTGTCCTGCATTACAGGCAGATTCTTCATCATCTGAGCAACCAGGAAGCCCAGTCTTTGCTTGAATATGTATTTTGTGTTTTGTGTGTGTGTGCGTGTACGTTGGTTTGTTGGGTTTTTGGTGGCTTTTTTTTTATTTTTGTCTGTACCCACAGCATTCAGGATCTTAGTTCCCTGACCACCTATGTAACCTGTATCTGCTGCAACGTTAGCACAGGGTGCTAACCACTGGGCAACCAGGGAAATCCCCATTCCTGAATATTAAATTCTGTGAGCTAAGTGGAATGCCGCAAGGCTGGTAGAAGAACAGCTGCCAGGGAACTGTGATGGAATCGTTTCCAGAGCTCACCAGGACTAGGAGTCGTTTGAGGCTGCCTGTAAGAGTGGGGAGAGCTCCCTGAATACCCAGGCATTTGATAGAGTTGCCACAGGGCCTGTCTTAGTGCCAGCACCAGGGTAGTGACTACCCTGTGTGCTGTGCTTAGTCACTCAGTCATGTCCGACTCTTTGTGACCCTGTGGATTGTAGCCCACCAGGTTCCTCTGTCCATGGGGATTCTCCAGGCAAGAATACTGGAGTAGATTGCCATGCCCTCCAGAGGATCTTCCCAACCCAGGTCTCCCATATTTCAGGTGGATTTAAAAAAAAAAATTTATTTCTTTCTTTATTTGACTGCACCAGGTCTTAGTTGAAGCATGTGGGATCTAGTTCCCCGACCAGGGATTGAACTTGGGGCCCCTGAATTGGGAGCCTGGAGTCTTAGCCACTGGACTACCAGGGAAGTCCCTCAGGTGGACTTTTTACCGTCTGAGCCACCAGGGAAGCCCAAGAATACTGGAGTGGGTAGCCTATCTCTTCTCCAGGGTAACTTCCTAACCCAAGAATCAGACTGGGGTCTCCTGAGTTGCAGGTGGATTCTTTACCAGCTGAGCTACCTGACAAGCCCAGTGGCTACTTTACACCCTAACAGACCAGCTGACTTGCAAGTAGTTTAACCATCTACCTCCCAAAATTCAGCATTCTTTAAAAGTTAAGGACAAAATCCAGCCACTCAGCACCGTGGTGTTTCCACATCAATGTCCTCAGAGCCACGGGCTGCTCCTTCCCTTGGTTGCAAATGTTTGTTTCATGAGCTGTTAGTGTTTTGACAGTTACACTTTTTTTATATGTTAATCAGGTTCTTAGAATTTAATAATTAACAAATCCATGACTTAAAAAAAATATTTTAGTTGAAGGATAATTACTTTACAGAATTTGTTGTTTTCTGTCAAACCTCAACACGAATCAGTCATAGATATACATATATCCCCTCCCTCTTGAAGCCCCCTCCCATCCCCCTCCCCATCCCACTGCTCTAGGTTGATACAGAGCCCCTGTTTTGAGTTTCCAGAGACATATAGCAAATTTTACATGTTTCTATGAAACAAAATAAAATTTCCATGTTACTGTCCCATATGTCTCACCCTCTTCTCCTCTCTCCTCATGTCCATAAGTCTGTTCCCTATGTCTGTTTCTCCATCACTGCCCTGCAGTGTGTATCATTTTTACACACTTTAGTATCATTTTTCTAGATTCCATATATATATGTTAGTATAGGATATTTATCTTTCTTTCTCTGACTTAACTTTACTCTGTATAATAGGCTCTAGGTTCATCCACCTCATCAGAACTGACTCAAATGCACTCCTTTTTATGGCTAATATTCCATTGTGTATATGTACCACAACTTCTTTATCCATTCATCTATCAGTGGACATCCAGGATATCTGCTTCCATGTTCTAGCTATTGTAAACAGTGCTGTAGTGAACAGTGGGATACATGTGTCTTTTTCAGTTTTAGTTTCCTCAGGGTTTATGCCTAGGAGTGGGATTTCTGGGTCATAGGGTGATTTTATTCTTAGTTTTTTAAGGAATCCCCATACCATCTTCCATAGTGGCTGTATCAGTTTACATCCCAGCCAACAGTGCAAGAGCATTCCCTTTTCTCCACACCCTCTCCAGCTTTTATTGTTTGTAGACTTTTTGATGATGGCCATCTGATTGGCATGAGGTGATATCTCCTTGTAGTTTTGATTTACATTTCTCTATTAATAAGCGATGTTGAACATCTTTTCATCTGTTTGTTAGCCATCTGTATGTCTTCTTTGGAGAAATGTCTGTTTAGGTCTTTTTCCCACTTTTTGATTGGGTTGTTTGTTTTTCTGGTATATTGAGTTGTGTGAAAGTGAAAGTGAAGTCACTCAGTCGTGTCTGACTCTTTGCGACCCCACGGACTGTAGCCTACCAGGCTCCTCTGTCCATGGGATTTTCCAGGCAATAGTACTGGAGTGGATTGCCATTTCCTTCTCCAGGGGATCTTCCCGACCCAGGGACTGAACCCAGGTCTCCCGCATTGTAGACAGATGCTTTACTGTCTGAGCCATGAGCTGCTTATATATTTTGGAAATTAATCCTTTGTCAGTTGTTTCATTTCTATTGTTTTCTCCCATTCTGAGAGTTGTCTTTTAACCTTGCTTATACTTTTCTTTGCTGTGCAAAAGCTTTTAAGTTTAATCAGGTCCACTCGCTTACTTTTGTTTTTATTTCCATTACTCTAGGAGATGGGTCATAGAGGATCTTGCTTTGATTTATGTCATTGAGTGTTCTGCCTATGTTTTCCTCTAGGAGTTTTATAGTTTCTGGTCTTAAATTTAGGTCTTTAATCCATTTTCAGTTTATCTCTGTATATGGTGTTAGGAAGTGACCTAATTTGATTCTTTTACATGTAGCTGTCCAGTTTTTCCAGCAACATTTATTGAAGAGGCTGTCTTTGCCCCATTGTATATTCTTGCCTCCTTTGTCAAAAATAAGGTACCATAGGTGCATGGGTTTATTTCTGGGCTTTCCATCTTGTTCCACTGGTCTATATTTCTGTTTTTGTGCCAGTACCATACTGTCTTGATGACTATAGTTTTTTAGTATCTATTGCTAGTTTTTTATCATGCTTCTTTGTGAGAGTTTAATGTGTTTAAATGAACCCTTCTGGTGAAACTTAGTCAATTTTGATATTTCTTCTTTAAGATCCAACTGTTTCATTTTCAGTGGCTCCTAATCCATTATGAAGCCACAGTCTCTTGGCTCCGCAAGTGTGTTTTTGGACTCATCTTCTGTTAGTTCGTCCCCAGTGACCTAAGTGACCACATCACTACCCAAATCTGCCTTCCTTCTCTTGTCCCCTGGCGTCATTGCTATGTCCACAGGCCCCTTTTCAGAAGATGAATGAGGCCTGAAATGGTTCTGGCGCCCACTCTCTTTATGTTCTAGAAGGGCCCTGGTGTTCTCAGTCTGTTTCTTTGAACTTTGAATACATTTATCAAACTTCAGAGTATTTATAGCTCATTCCTAATATGAGTTTTGATTTCGTATGTGATGATTAATTGGGAGGAAGAATTAATTGATGAATAATAGGAAAGTTCTCAATTTTAAAGAAGTACCATTAAATTTTTTATTTTCTTCTCTTTTAAAATCTTGTTTAGATTTGTTCGGACAGTATTACCATTTTCTCAAGAATTTCAAAGAGATAAACAGCCAAATGCACAACCTCAGTATTTGCATGGATCAAAGGTAAGTTCTTTTGTGTTTATATTGTGATTTTTAAGTTCACAGTGAAGTGTATTTTGAAGTTTAGTTTGAATCAGTTTAGTTGCAATATTTTAAATGTATCATGCCACATAGGGCTTTCCAGGTGGCTCAGTGGTAAAGAATCTGCCTGCCAATGCAGGAGATGCGGGTTTGATCTCTTGGTTGGGAAGATCCTCTGGAGGAAAAACTGGCACCCACTCCAGCATTCTACGTGGAGAATCCCGTGGACAGAGAAGCCTGGCAGGCTACAGTCCATAGGGTAGCAAACACATGACTGACTAAGTACACACACACATCATGCCGCACACGAAACGTGATTGTATCCTTCAGTTAGCACCTTTCTAAACTGTAATGTAACGCTGCCTTAATTGTGGCTGTAGGAGTACACAGAATCCTAGGAGGCCGTCTGTATTCATCAGTGTTTAAATATTCTCACTTGTAGGAAGTCGGACTCCTAAGGAAATAAGTCAGACAAGTACAAAGTGAAGTATGTTACAGGGGCAGTGATACATCATTGTCATAAAAAGCATGGCAGCAAACTGACCATAGCACCTGCCTCACAGCTTCGGGGCTGGGGGGTTAGAGATGAAAGCCCCCCGCTCAGTGCTGCTGCTGAGCAGCTGTGCAGGTAGGACAGGTGATGGGCGGGGTGGAACACGAGGCCCAAGACTCTGCCTCTTCCCCACACCCAGGTGACGTCCATGCTCTGGGACTGCACAGGAAAGCATTGTCATGGTGTCTGAGCTGCTGGTGGGGTGAAGCTGGGTGCCCAGCCTACCCTTTAAATTGGGAGGTTGGGAGCCTCCTAAGAGTGTGAGCCTTTCGTTTCCATCCTCTCACTGCAGATGTAGCAGAACTCAGATGTGCAGCAGTGTTTCCACCTTGGAAATGGGTAATAATACAGTTTGGGCTCATGCGTGGGTTCAGCCTTCCTCCTCCACCACTTGGTAAAGGCATGAAGTGGATAACTTTAAAAGGACGAGAATAAGTCCTCTAATGCACCTCCTTTTGGAATTAAAATACAGTGTTTAACCCCCTTGGAACTAAAAGAAGTTTTATGTAATTTTTGAAGACAGAACTAGAAACTTTGGTGATTAAGATAGAAATTTCTGGAGAAGGAAGTGGCAGCCTGCTCCAGTATTCCTGCCTACAAAATTCCATGGACAGAAGAACCTGGTGGGCTATAGTCCATGGGAGTCACGAAAGAGTCAGACACAACTTAGTGACTAAACAACAAAACTGTACGCGTGTTTGCACTCCCTCCCAACCTTTGAAACCAGTCCACGGCCACCCCTTGCTGACGAGAGTGTGTTCAGCTGCCAAAGATGAAATCAGGAATAATAGCTTGATTATCTTTAGTGCTAATGAGCTGAACTCACATGTTTCAAATAGAGTCAGGATGGTGTGATTATCTTTGGGTAATGAAATGACACTGCCATGCTTTGGGGCAAATTCAAGAAAAAGAAGAAAATAGAATATCTCTGTGAAACAACTCTACAGCGGTGCTCTCAGACTTTAACATGCTCTCTCTGTGATTCGCCTGGACTGCAAGATCAAACCAGTCAGTCCTAAAGGAAATCAACCCTTAATATTCATTGGAAGGACTGATACTGAAGCTGAAGGTCCAATACTTTGGCCACCTGATGTGAAGAGCCAACTCATTCAAAAAGACCCTGATGCTGGGAAAGATTGAAGGCAGGAGGAGAAGGGAGTGACAGAGGATGAGATGGTTAGAGAACATCACCAATTCAATGGATATAAATTTGAGCAAACTCCAGGACATAGTGGAGGACATAGGAGCCTGGTGTGCTGCAGTCCATGAGGTCGCAAAGAGTTGGAAGCAACATAGCAACAACAGTGTGATTCTGACAGAATTCTAGCATCACCGATTCAATGGACATGAATTTGTGCAAATTTAGGAGATGGTAGAGGGCAGAGGAGACTGGTGGGCTACAGTCAGTCCATGGGATTGTAGAGAGTCAGACATGATTTCATGACTGAACAACAATAACAGGTGAGCAGGAGGCAAGAAGAATTAGGCTTCCTAGAAGAGGAGTCACACAGGTGCTTTTGCTTGAGTAGGTTTCTTTCAGAGTGGTGAGTGGCATATCCAGCTTCTTTGCCAAATTGGTCCTCTGCCGTCTTCAACACTTGCCTCCCAAGGAGTGTTCCATGTACATAAACACCAGCTGTACAGTTTGGATATATTGAGGGAGGTGGGGTGGGGAGAATATGCAATACGCAGGATGAGAAACAAAACAGACCTGCACCATAATATTAGGAAGTGACACGTGGGAAATTTTGGCAGCTGTCTAATACATTCCAAGTAGAACACAACTTTCTAACTATAATTTTCCACTTGCCAGGACAATGAAAACAGTACTTCAGGGGAGTAAGTTTACTGTACATCATCAGTGGTAAAATTAGCAGGGCTTATACTTCAAAGATTGCGAAGAATAGGGAATGTATTTATTTTTTAATTTGCTTTTACGATAGCCAGAAAATATGTGAGTATCCCTCTTCTGGGACAGTTCATGGCTATCAGAAACACATTTTATGTGATGCAAAGCAGATAGAACACATGTCATTGTCACAAAACCCTTGTGTTTTTTGATGGAATATTTATTTTCATTTACTCCCTGAGGATAACTACTCCTGGAATCCACATCAGAAAAGAGCAGAGAGAAAGTTCTGGGACTTCCCTGGTGGTCCAGTGGTTAAGACTGTGCTTCCACTGCAGAGAGCACTGGTTCAGTCCCTGATCAGGGAACTAAGATTCCACATGCCAGGTGTTGCAGCCAAAAAAAAGAAAAGAAAAATGAAGGTGTGCCACCAATCTCTGGCGCTCCAGGAAAAGCCAGCCTCCAGGAACGGAGCCAGGAAAAGCCTGATTTTACATGTCAGTGAGTTTCCAGCTTTCTACTCATATAAGAAACAAGTGTGATATCCCAGTTTTCCTTTTGGTTCAAGTGTAGTCACTCTAGAACAGGTTCTTTTGAGAGGCAGTGAGATTCTAGATGTTCATGGCTCAGAATGCAGAGTTCATTGCTCAGGAGAAAAAGGAAACACCTTGAACAGCCTCCATCAGCCTTGAGGATAGAATGATCCCCTGAGAGTTGATGACTGATGAGAGGTTTCATACTTCCTCCTTGGAAGGAAAGCTATGACAAATCTAGACAGCATATTAAAAAGCAGAGACATCACTTTGCCGAAAAAGGTCCGTATAGTTAAAGCTGTGGTTTTTCCAGTAGTTATGTACAAATGTGAGTTGGACCATAAAGAAGGCTGAGCGCTGAAGTATTGATTCTTTTGAACTGTGGTGCTGGAGAAGACTCTTGAGATTCCCTTGGACTGCAAGGAGATCCTAAAGGAAATCAATCCTGAATATTTATTGGAAGGACTGATGCTGAAGATTAAGGTCCAATACTTTGGCCACCTGATGTGAAGAGGCTGACTCATTGGAAAAGACCTTGATGCTTGGAAAATTTGAAGGCACAAGGAGAGTATGAGACAGAGGCAGAGGACGATACAGTTAGATAGTACCAGTAGACATGAATTTGAGCAAACTCTCGGAGATAGTGAAGGACAGGGAAGCCTAGCGTGCTACACTCGATGGGGTCACTAAGACGACCAGACTTGCTAGTCCAGGTCTTCAGAATCTTCTTGTCCTGATGTAGTTCTCTGTGTCTGTAGAGGAAATATTTAAGACAATTATAAGAGGGGAAGGGGAAAGAACACAGAGACCTAAAAGGAGAAATCCTAAAACACTTCATTCAAAAGTGGTAACTTCTGTAACCTATAATTTACATAATGTATAGTACAACATATATATGACATCTTCTGTCTGTGGAATTCTCCAGGCAAGAATGCTGGATTAGGTAGCCATTGTCTTCTCCAGGGGATTTCCCGACCCAGGGATCGAACCTGGCTCTCCTGCATTGCAGGCAGATTCTTCACTGTCGAACCACCAGGGAAGCTCATAGGTTAACTCACATAACATACAATGTAAAACTTGAAACATCACTGAAAGACCTGTGCAAAGAGGTGCTCTCAAAAATATCACAGTTAGGTCACAACAGATTTCCAGAAAATGTCTAAGTGACCCACAGGAAGAGAAGAAGAAAGAGCCTACGTAAAAATCAGTAATTGCATTATTTGTAAATGTATTATTTGTAAGTAGTCTAAAGACAGTTCAAAGGCAGTGATTGTGGATTAAAAAGTACAACTGCATAAGAAACTCACTTCAAGTCAATGATATAAGTAAATTAAAAGTGAAAGGATGGAAAAAGATGTACCACACATCAGGGGCAAAGAGGGAGGGACATAACATAATGAGAAGAAGGTCAAGCAACCAAGAAGATATAGCAATCCGAAATGTTTATGCGCCAAGCAACAGTTTCAAAATACTTGAAGCAAAAACTGACAGAAGTGAAAGGAGAAATGAACAACTCCATAGTTGTAGTTGGGGAGGTCAACTTTCCTCTCACTTGGTAATCAAAAGAATAAGTATGCAGAGAATCAGCAACAAAGAATGACCACCACCAGCCAACAGGATCTCATGGACATGTGCAGAACACTTACAACAGCAGAACACACATTCTTTTCAAGTACCCATGAGCATTCTCCAGATAGACCATATCCTGGGCATTAAAGCAACCTTGGCATATACTGGGCATTAAAACAACCTCAACAGAATTCAAAGAATCAAAATATTACAGAGTGTTATCCGACCACAGTGAACTCAAACTTGAAATCAGTAACAAAGAGATGAGAAGAAAATCTCCAGACACTGAAATTAACATATTTCTAAATGATCCTTAGGGCAAGAGAAAGTCTCAAAGGAAGTAAATCAAAATTTGCAGGGTGCAGCTAAAGAAGTGCTGAGGGTGAAATACATAGCACTGAATGCTTAACATTAGGAGTTTCCCTGATGGGTGTGCACCTACGTCCTTAGGCAAACTGGGAGGCCTTATCTTACCAGAACGACCCTGCCTACCTTTCTTGCCTGCCCACCATGTGGGGGCTGCGATCTCCAGCTCCCTGCTACCCACTGTCCCATCAGAACCTACTGTCGAGCGTCTCTCTTAGGAGACGGGGAGCAGTAATATGGGGGCAGCAGTGAGGTTCTAAGATACATTCATTTCTCATTCCAGGACCTCAAAATATCTTCTGTAGGACTGGCAGTTTAATAAATGTTGGAGGACCAAATGCTTTTGTTTTCTTCCTTCTGTTTTAGCGAGCTTATTTTCATGTCTTCAGGTTGAAAACATAGATACCAATGAGGGTCAGTCTGACAGGTTCTCTGGATCCACTGTGTGCTAATGCAAGCAGATGTGGATTCTTCATTTTCATGTGTGCATGGAGCTACACTGAAGACCCGGCAGCTTCAACAAGCACTGATGTTCTCTGCCCCCAGACTTTAAACCTGGCCTATTCCAGCATCTATGGGAGCTACCGGAACTTTGTGGGGCCCCCGCACTTCCAGGTCATTTGCCGGCTGCTTGGCTACCAGGGCATTGCAGTGGTCATGGAAGAGCTACTGAAGGTGGTCAAGAGCCTGGTATGTTTCCCTCTGGTGGGCTTCCTTCCCAGGGTTGGGGGGAGGATTCTGCACCCAGTTCCTGTGTGGCGAGGGGCTGCCCACTCCCATCGAGGTTGCTTTCCTTCTATGTGTGAGGTTTCCTTTCCAACCAAAGTGATTCTCAGTTCTGAGTCATTACTGTGCATTTTACTAACAAATTCGTTTTCAAAAGTCCCCATCGCACTGACAGCCTGCAGGGTAATGTGGCTGGTGGTTGACACATACCATCTCTCACAGCTGCAAGGCACAATCCTACAGTATGTGAAGACGCTGATGGAGGTGATGCCCAAGGTCTGCCGGCTGCCACGACATGAGTACGGCTCCCCGGGTGAGCACAGCGTCTCTCTGGGGTGTACAGGGAGGGGCAGTGTCAGCCCTAGGTCACTTAAGGGAAATCAAGTTGGAAATGACTGGTAAGGATCAGTCTGCCTTCCCCAAGTGGGAGAAGGTGGGAAGCCCAACCAGAACCTGATTGTTTCCGACAGAACACACCAGCCTTTCAGCCAATAGCAGGTGTGCAGGGGTGGGAGAGCTGGGTGGGGCTGACAGTGCTGTGAACCCTGTGTACCTCGGCTCTCCTGCAATGCCACGATCTTGCAAATCACTGATGGGGGAGGCAGGGAGCGCCACTGCCTGCTAGTCTTCAGCAGCCCAGGCTGCAGGGGAGCCCGTGCAGGGGGCCACTTCCCCGACAGTGCAGCTTGTCTGTCTCTGCCCGGCAGCCTCCTATCTCACTGACTGGCCAGCTGTAGGGCCCTCAGGCAGATGTGGTCTTTGGGGTGCCAGATGAACCTATGTGACCTGACCAGAGTGGATTTGGATAACCTTCATGACTCAGAGAGCTTTGTTTGTGATAAAATTGAACTGCAAGAACCCTTATCTCTTAACAAAGCTGCCTTTTATCTCATATCTGTTAATACTTTATTGAAAGCTGGAAAACTATCTTGTTGGTCACCAGTGAGACACTGTCCTGATAGGCAGTTGGCTGGTGTGGTTGAGCCCCTGGGTGTTCCTGGCACCACCCAGGGCTGCTGTTGGTGTTTGAGAAAACAGTGAGGTGACCTACTTGGCCATTGGGAAGGGAATAACCATTGGTCTGTCCTGGCTTAGGGAAATCTCAGAAAGTAGATGAGTAATGTTGGGATAATAAAACTGGTGCTCAGATCCTTATTAGAGGTGGATATTTTAAATGTCAAAGACAAAGCCATTTAAGCCAAATCCAGAGCTGGTCTGCAGGAGAGCTGTGGAAGTACTTCCATACTCATGCTCATTGTGGGGTGGACCACCAAGAGGAAAGGATGGTCTCTCAGGCAGACAGGGCTATGGGGTCATTGTGGAACAGCACTCAGGGCCTGACCTGATGGGATGAGAGGTTTGAAATCTCTTTAAGGATCCAGTGTTTTTCTCAGTGTTGTTTTGCCTGTTCTGGTTCTTCTGTATGACTATAATTCTGGAGTCAGCTTGGGGATTTTGACTGTGTCAGCAGTGAATGGATAGAGTCCTTCCTCGACTTTATGCTTCTTGTCTTTTCCCGCCTATGACAACATCCAGAACCTCCAGGAGAGTGGTGAAGATGCGCTCTCTTTCTCTGGAGCTCTGGGAGAAGGCATGCAGATTCACCACTGAGTATGCTGTTAGCTACAGGGTTTTTGTAGATGTCCTTTATTAGATTAAATATGTTCCTTTCTATGCCTGTAAAGGGATTTTGAATTTTATCAAATACCTTTTCTACCTCTGCTGGGGATGACTGTGGTCTTGCTCATTTATTGCAACATGATGCCTCCTCTGAAGGTATACACAGACCTCAGAGATGTTGCCGATCTGGTTCCAACCAGCTGCAAATTATCACAATAAAGCAAGCCATATGAATTTTTTAATTTACTGATGCATATAAAGTTATGTTTGTACTATGCTATAGTCTAGTATGTGTGCAGTAACACAAGATACGCCTTTTAAAGCATCCATATCTTGGACTTCCCCGGTGGTCCAGTGGTAAAGAATCCGCCTGCCAATGCAGGGGCCACGGATTTGATCCCTGGCCCAGCAGGATCCCACATGCCCTGAAACAGCTAAGACAGTGTGCCATAGCCGCTGAGCCCTCACTCTGGGGCCCGTGCTCCAGAAGAAGAAAAGCCACCAAAGTGAGAAGCCTGCACACTGCAGTGAGGAGTATTCCCTGCTCGCCACAACTAGAGAAAGCCTGAGTGCAGTAATGAAGACCCAGCACAGCCATAAATAAATAAATAAAACTAAGTATCTTAATTTAAAACACGTCATTGCTAAAAAATGCTAACCATCATCTGAACCTTTAGCAAGTTGTGACCTTTTTGCAATAACATCATCAAAGATCCCGGATCACCATGACAAATATAATAATGATGAAAAAATTTAAAATATTGCAGGAATTATCAAAATCTGATATAGAAACATGAAGTGAACAGATGCTATGGGGAAAATGGCACCTATAGTTTGTTTGACACAGGAGTGCCACAGACCTTCAGTTTGTGAAAATAACACAGTATCTGCAAAGCACAGAAAAACAAGCTGTGCCTGGACTGGGTTGACAGGCTTTGGAGCTGAGGACCAGGATCCAGGCGGTGGGACGGGAGACGTGCCCATCTCCTTGGTGGGCAGGATGGCAGTGTCAGAGAGCCTTCTGCCAGCCCGGGTGCTTCTGGCTGTGGACCCCAGGCTGTGCACTGCCATGCTCCCTCCCTCTAGCCTCTCCCAGCCCCACATTCATTCTCTCCCACTTCAGGCATCCTGGAGTTCTTCCACCACCAGCTAAAGGACATAGTTGAGTATGCGGAGCTGAAAACGGTGTGCTTCCAGAACCTGCGGGAGGTGGGCAACGCTGTGCTCTTCTGCCTGCTCATAGAGCAGAGCCTGGTGAGTGTCCAGTGCCGCCATGGCCTGCATCCTGCCAAGCCCTTTCCTCCTCATGGACGACAGAAGAGGCCATTCTTCAGGCGCTTGATTTAGTGGCGTTATTTAATGGGGAAAGGAGAGCAAGTGTTATAAAACACTTTTCTTTTTTTCATGGTTATTTAGACTTTTAAATTTGTTCCCTACAATTGAAAAACAAAAATGCAGTAGTTCATTTAAGAATGTTTTACTGTGTGACTATTGTAAGAATGTTTTATTATATAGTATTTACTACACCTAAATTAACATATATGACACACACATAATGTATAAAGCTGCTGCCTGGGAGGACTGTTTGTGATGGAAAATTCCATAGCTGAGGCTGTTGAGACCTCAGAGTGGGGCTCCATGTGACTAAAGAACAGAGTTTTAAATGTCATTGAATTTTAATTTTTTACATCAAAATAGGTACAACATGGCCCATGCCTGCTGAGGTGGACAGCATAAGAAAGCAGGCGCTAGGAGCCCAGCAGCACCAAGAAATCGCGCGTGGGCACCGCAGTCCCACTGCCTGCCTGCTGGGCGTGTCCTTCGGCCTCTCCCTCTGTCCCTGTAGGTCCCATCACTGACTGCCGCTCTGCACCCAGAGCCCTCTTGAGGTGGCCTCACTCTGCCTTTCAGTGAGGACTGCAGAGCGGGACGTCTTCCCTGCTGCTGGGCTCTCCTTCTGTTAAATATTCCGTTTGTATCTTATCCACTTTACCACAACTTGTGTATCTTCTGTGTGTTACATGTAAATGCTAGTGTTGCTGTGTATCGCTCGGTCGTGTCCGATTCTTTTTTGTGACCCCACGGACTACAGCCCACCAGGCTCCCCTGTCCATGGGATTCTCCAGGCAAGAATACTGCAGTGGGTTGCAATTTACTTCTCTAGGGGAACTTTTCGACCCCGGTATTGAACTTGTGTCTCCTGCATCGGCAGGTGGATTCTTTACCACTGAGCCACCAAGGAAGCCCTGATTTTAGCTTGTCTTTTCACTGTAATAGTGGCGATGTTTGAGAAACTGATACTCCTCATTTGACTATAGTCTCTTTTCTATGGTTCTTGTGTACAAGCACTTCTTGTATCTCTTCCAAGAAGTCCTTTCCTCTCTAGGAATCATAAAGACATTCTTTCATATTTTCTTCTAAAGATGTTAGGTTTTGTTTCTACATTAAAGTTTATACTCCTTCTGGAGTTGGTTTTTGTGTAATGTGAGATGTGGATGAAGATTCTTCTTTCCTCATGGGTCCTCAGTTGTCCTTTCTCCAGTGACTGAAGGAAGACTCCTTTCCTTGTTGATCAGCAGTATCCCTCTGTCATCCTCAGCTTTCTATGGATGTGCTAGTCTGTCTCTTGGTTTTCTTCCTCATTCTACTAGTCTGTGTCTGTCCGTGGATTCTAACATGTTGTCTTACTCATGGTAGCTCTAACTAAAGTGTTAACCCCTGGTAGGACATGCTTCTTACCTGATTCTTCTTCAAGCACATGCTCCCTCTTTGTGGATCTTTGCTCTGCTCTCAAAGTATGAGAATCAGCTTGGGCCAAATACACTGAAAAAGCACACTGACATTTCAGTGGGAGCTGTGTTACACTTCTAGCTCTGTTGGGGAGATCTTTGCTCTGTTACTTCTTAAAGCAGTCTCTTCTCTCTCCGGAGCCTTGGCACCTTGGCAGAGGCAAGGTGTGCTTTGCAGGGACCTGGGCCAGGGTGTGGCAGTCAGACTGCAGCCTGAGGGGCTGAGCCAGCGGGCCAGGCACCTCAGACCTGCTTCCTTGGAGAAGACATGCTAGCTCTCACGTCAGGGAGCCCAGGCTCGGGTGCAGGGTAGTCTCTGGTCAAGACTTCATCTTCCAGACTCTACTCTGCCACTCTGCTCGCAGAAGACCAGAGGCGGGCAGCTCCCAGGCCCTCGCTGTGCCACTGCCTGCGACTCAGCCCAGCTGCTCCTTGCAGCAGGACTGCTGGTGCTGGGCCAACAGGCAGCTCCCCAAGAAGCTGGTGTCCAGGGCAGCCTTGCTCCAGGAACAGCTGAGGGAGAACTGAATCTTTCGCCTAAATACGCAAGATAAGTGAGGGGAAATTCCTGTAAATAGTAATCACTCATCATGAATTTTCAATATTTAATAGAGGAAAAGTCCCTTCACGTATGGCTTTTCCTGAACATATACATAAAGTGCAGTATCTCATCTGTGTGTATCCACACCCATCTCTGCATTCCCTTTTTCACTTGACAGTAAATCTGGAGATCACTCCACTTTAGTAATGGTGACAGTCATCAGCCTTTTTCAGCTGCGTGATACTCCACAGACATTACGCTCTAGTCTGTGTTTGCATGGTAGTCCTTCACCGTCTGATGCCTTCTTTCTGTGTGAAGAGCCTGTGTTCTTTCTGGACTTGGG
The DNA here is from genome assembly GCA_006408695.1 of Aepyceros melampus. Lineage (NCBI taxonomy): Eukaryota > Metazoa > Chordata > Mammalia > Artiodactyla > Bovidae > Aepyceros > Aepyceros melampus. The sequence goes on from SJXQ01008655.1 coordinate 43,710, forward strand.
CACAGGAGGTGTGGAGGAGGGGGTCAGCCTCCTTTGGAGGGTTCTGGAAGAGCAGGGCTGGCTGGCTGACTGCTCTTCCAGGCTTATGTTGGGCGATGACAGGACCTTTACATGATGGGGACAGAAAACCTTCTCTTCCTCCTCTTGCTCCTAGCTTTGCTATCATCTTTGCGGAGATCCTCAGAAAGGAAACTCTTATCAGTCAGTATGTTTTGATTCTCTGATACCATTTCTTTATTTAGCAATTTGTTTTATCAGGATTTCAGGATGGGTGTAGGGTAGCAGGCAGGAGAGCCCATTCTCATTTCCTGTCTTTTTGCCCTGTGGTGAGCACACTGCTATCTAAGGAGTTTCCCTTGTTTATGGGCCCTCCAACTAGGGAAGGGCTCCCTTCTTGACCATTTCTGGGTTCATGGTGGAGTTTTAGATGTTGTGATATTGGAAGTAAGCTTTCTTCCTGCATTGCATTGTTCTGGAGAACAGGTTTTATGTACTGTGAGGTTTTATTGCCTGTTTAAAGGAATTTGTGATCCAATAGCAGGTTCAGAGTGACTGCTCAGACTCTTGTTTTAGGCTCAGTGGGGAATGGCCAACGGTGCCCCTTCCTTCTGCCTCCTGTTCTTTGTTTACAAAGGAGGCACCTGCTTCCTGGCTCTGCAGGCGTGGCTGAGAGATCCTAAAGACAAAGGGACCGTGCTCAGTGCTATCTGTGATTCAGTTTAGTCGCTCAGTCGTGTCCGACTCTGAAGCAGCATGGACTGCAGCACTCCCTGTCTATCCCCAGCTCCCAGAGCTGGCTCAAACTCATGTCCATCCAGTCAGTGATGCCATCCAACCATCTCATCCTCTGTTGTCCCGTTCTCCTTCCTTCAATGTTTCCCAGCATCAGGGTCTTTTCCAGTGAATCAGCTCTTCACATCAGGTGGCCAAAATATTGGAGTTTCAGCTTCAACATCAGTCCTTCCAATGAATATTCAGGACTGATTTCCCTTAGGATGGACTGGTTGGATCTCCTTGCAGTCCAAGGGACTCTCAAGAGTCTTCTCCAACACCACAGTTCAAAAGCATCAATTCTTCAGCTCTCAGCTTTCTTCACAGTCCAACTCTCACATCTATACATGACTACTGGAAAAACCATAGCTTTGACTAGACGGACCTTTGTCAGTAAAGTAATCACAATCTGCTTTTTAATGTGCTGTCTAGGTTGGTCATAGCTTTTCCTGCAAGGAGCAAGCATCTTTTAATTTCTGACTGCAGTTACCATCTGCAGTGATTTTGGAGCCCAAGAAAATAAAGTCTGACACTGTTTCCACTGTTTCCTCATCTATTTGCTATGAAGTGATGGGTCCAGATGCCATAATCTTAGTTTTTTGAATGCTGAGTTTTAAGCCAGCTTTATCACTCTCCTCTTTCATTCTCATCAAGAAGCTGTTTTGTTCCTCTTTGCTTTTTTCCATAAGGGTAGTGTCATCTGCGTATCTGAGGTTATTCATACTTCTCCAGGCAATCTTGATTCCAGCTTGTGCTTCGTCCAGCCTGGCATTTTGCATGTTGTACTCTGCATATAAGTTAAACAAGCAGGGTGACAATATTCAGCCTTGACATACTCCTTTCCCAATTTTGAACCAGTCCTCTGTTCCATGTCCAGTTCTAACTGTTGCTTCTTGACCTGCATACAGACTTCTCAGGAGGCAGTTAAGGTCGTCTGGTATTCCCATCTCTTTAAGAATTTTCCACAGTTTCTTGTGATCCACACAGTCAAAGGTTTTCATAGTCAATGAAACAGAAGTAGTTCATTCTCTGGAATTTTCTTGCTTTTTCAATTTGATCTCTGGTCTGTGTTTAAATTAATCAAAATGAAAACTGAGTAACTAAAAATGAACATTCAGTTCCTTAGCCACATTCCAAGTACTTAATCACCACTTGTTGCTGGTAGCCACCTGGACAGAACAGCGAGGGAAATTTCCACCAGCGCAGAGACTCCTGTTGGGCAGTCTGCTTACAGTGTTTATTTTACACAAAATGACAAAGATGTGCTTTGTGTTCAGCATCCGATTTCTTTGTCCATCTTTACTGTGAGATAAGCTTCTTCATGCAGCCTTCTTTTTCATTGTTCTAGTCTCTAGAAGAAGTATGTGACCTGCTGCATGCAGCCCCTTTCCAGAACATCTTGCCAAGGGTCCATGTGAAAGGTGAGCCAGTCCTCTGACCAGGGTAGGGACACACGTCTGTGTTGCCAGAGAGTTCTCTTTAGTTAAAAAGCCAGCTTTAGTTTGCTTCCTGTTCAGTCACATCCTGGAAGTAATATAATATAGTTAAATGAATATTGAATAAAGGAAGTATTTAGGATGGAAATGCTGTATCTTAATTGTTTCAGAATAGCATGGGAGCAGGGCTATTGGGTATATATGAAAGAAGAATGCCATGAGCTCATGATTGTAGCAGCAGATAGTCACAGAGGATTCATTGTACTGTGCTGTTTTTTACTACATTTGGATTTTTCAGTAAGTTTTTAAAAGTTTGAATATTGAGCAAAGACTCAGTTCTCTGTTTGAGTTAAAATAGCAGATTAGCCAGTTCCATAAAAGAATTTTCAAAGAGAACCTCTTTGCATAATGTTAATTATTTTTCATTTGGGTTTTTCTTTTTTTACAAAATTAAACTTATGCAATTGTTATTCATACAAGGAATAGGGGATAAAATATTTTTTTCCACCGTAGAGGGAGAGAGACTTGATGCCAAAATGAAAAGACTAGAATCAAAGTACGCCCCACTGCACCTTGTCCCTCTGATCGAAAGACTGGGAACTCCACAGGTAATGCAACATGCTGCTGTGAGCTGGGCACCCACTTGGGCTGGTCATTGGCAGGGTTGATGGACTCTGGGTGAGACCTCGTCCTAAGGCATTAAGAGATTGCATGGGCATGCTCAGCTCCTCAGGCCTGAGTTTTCCAAATGAGTTTTATAATAGGACCTTGTCACAGGGTGGCTGGGAAGTTTGAATGAGCTAACACGTGAAAGGATGCAGAACATCACCTGGCAGGTGAGACGTGAACAGTAAACATCTCTGTTTTTGTTGTCCATCCCTTCATGAAGAAAGCTCTCTCATAGATTTTCAAGAAGAGGAGGTAGGGAGGGAGGAGCTTAAGCTAGCTACATCAGAGTCTCTCAACCTGTTGCCGTTTTGGATGAGATAATTCTTTGTTGAGGGGACTGTCCTATGAATTGTAGGACATTTAGCAGCATCCCTGGCCTCTACCCACTATATGCCACTAGACCCACAAGCTATGAAACCAAAAGTATCTCCACATGTTGCCAAATGTCCTCACGAGATAAATCTCTCCGTTAAGAACAACTGTGCTTGACAGTTCTGTTTAGTCTGATAAGACATATAAGTAATAGCTGATGTATTTTGTTGATGTTTATTTTTAAAAACCCTCCTCTGCAAGGTGTTAGTTTCCAATGAGTTAAAAACAATAGCAGAGTACTTCGCCTTCAGCATTCTAGCTGCCTGCCATGCCTGTGACATTTTGTCCTTTCTACAGCAAATTGCAATAGCAAGAGAGGGGGACCTGCTGACCAAGGAGCGTCTCTGCTGTGGCCTGTCCATGTTTGAAGTCATCCTGACTCGGATCCGGACCTTTCTGGACGACTCCATCTGGCGTGGGCCTCTGCCCAGCAATGGGGTCATGCACGTCGATGACTGTGTTGAGTTTCACAGACTGTGGAGTGCCATGCAGTTTGTCTACTGCATTCCCGTGGGAACACATGAGTTTACAGTCGAGTAAGTGAGTGCTCAGGGAGGGGAGATGGGAGAGCAGCTGACGTTAGGCTTACACCGAGAACCACTTTACTCTGGAAATGGATCCCCATATTGCTGAGCTGCAATAAAGCGAGTTAAGTAGGGGCTGTTACCTGATGCCTAGGAAATGCTTCAGGGCTGGGCTTCTGGAGTTTTCTGAACTCATGGAAACTTATGCAAGTCAGGTGTGTATTTTGCTAGACAGGAAAACCACCAACACTTCATGAACTCATTGTTCATGGCAGGGCCTTGATCTAAAAAGAGGTTCAGAAACAGTTTGCCAGAGGAACCCCAAAGAGGTTTTCACCAAACCAGGGACACAGCTTTGCTCATCATGCCCTGCGGGACACACAGGTGGTTTAGCCACTGGCCTCTGGTCGCCCGTCCCACCTCCCGCTTCTTGTCTCCAGGCAGTGCTTTGGCGATGGGCTCCACTGGGCTGGCTGCATGATCATTGCGCTGCTTGGGCAGCAGCGCCGCTTTGCTGTGCTGGATTTCTGCTACCATCTGCTAAGGTCCAGAAACACGATGGCAAAGACGAAATCATCAAAAATGTGGTACGTGGAAGCTTCACAAAGACAGACATTTTCTGTTTATTTAAAGTTTTTGTTTTTTTCCCCTATGAATGTTTCTCATCTGAGGACAAAAGGTGCCACCAAATGAAACTTTCTTTTCACTCCCCAAATGAATCTAAAATAGAATTAGTAAGCAAAGGAGTCTGATCCCATTTTCCCTCTTTTTCAAGGTATGTAGATCTACTTCATACTATAGAGCCTTGTAAGATCTGCATTTTCAGTATATTGTCATATTCTTCAAGTCTTCTGGCTTCATTAAAGATCTTTTTGTGTTTGTCATTTTATGGATTCTTTGAATTCCAGAAAATACTTATCTTTTCAAATATTTTAGTTTTTCTTCCATTTGAGGACTTCATTAGACATGTCTATACATGTTTAGTCACTCAGTCGTGTGCGACCCCATGGACTGCAGCACGCCAGGCCTCCCTGTCCATCACCAACTCCTGGAGTCTACCCGAACCCATGTCCATTGAGTCGGTGATGCCATCCAACCAGCTCATCCTCTGTCATCCCCTTCTCCTGCCTTCAGTCTTTCCCAACATCAGGGACTTTTCAAATGAGTCAGCTCTTTGCATCAGGTGGCCAAAATATTGGAGTTTCAGCCTCAATATCAGTCCAATGAACACCCAGGACTGATCTCCTTTAGGATGGACTGGTTGGATCTCCTTGCAGTCCAAGGGACTCTCAAGAGTCTTCTCCAACACCACAGTTCAAAAGCATCAATTCTTTGGTGCTGAGCTTTCTTTATAGTCCAGCACTCATCCATACATGACCACTGGAAAAACCATAGCCTTGACTAGGTGAATCTTTGTTGGCAAAGTAATGTCTCTGCTTTTTAAGATGCTGTCTAGGTTGGTCATAACTTTCCTTTCAAGGAGTTTAAGTGTCTTTTAATTTTATGGCTGCAGTCACCATCTGCAGTGATTTTGGAACCCCAAAAAATAAAGTCAGCCACTGTTCCTCATCTATTTGCCATGAAGTGATGGGACCGGGTGCCATGATCTTAATTTTCTGAATGTTGAGCTTTGAGCCAACTTTTTCACTCTCCTCTTTCATTTTCATCAAGAGGTTCTTTAGTTGTTCTTCACTTTCTGCCATAAGGGTGGTGTCATCTGCATATCTGAGGTTATTGATATTTCTCCTGGCAATCTTGATTCCAGCTTGTGCTTCAGCCAGCCCAGTGTTTCTCATGATGTACTCCGCATATAAGTTAAATAAGCAAGGTGACAATATACAGCTTTGGCATACTCTTTTTCCTATTTGGAACCAGTCTGTTGTTCCGTGTCCAGTTCTAACTGTTGCTTCCTGACCTGCATACAGGTTTCTCAAGAGGCAGGTCAGGTGCTCTGGTATTCCCATCTCTTTCAGAATTTTCCACAGTTGATTGTGATCCACACAGTCAAAGGCTTTGGCATAGAATAAAGCAGAAATAGATGTTTTTCTGGAACTCTGTTGCTTTTTCGATGATCCAGCAAATGTTGGCAATTTGATCTCTGGTTCCTCTGCCTTTTCTAAAACCAGCTTGAACATCAGGAAGTACACGGTTCATGTATTGCTGAAGCCTGGCTTGGAGAATTTTGAGCATTACTTTGCTAGCGTGTGAGATGAGTACAGTTGTGCGGCACTTAACATCTCTCAGTTTTCTGCATCAGAAGTCGGGAACAGCATGGCTCAGCTGGGTCTTCCATTTATAGTTTCACAAGGCCACTGTCTATGTGTCTGTAGGGCTGTGTTCCCTTCTAGAGCCTCTAGTTATGGCTCTTCCAGGCTTTTCCAGACTCATTCAGGTGGTTGGCTCCAGCTCCATTCCATTGGAGAACTAAGGTCTCCATTTCCTTGCTGGTTATTTAGTTCACATCCCTTCTCATGCTTTCCACATGTCCCCTTCCAGCCAACATGATGAAGTCCCTCTCACACTGCTAATCTCATTTAATTTTGTGCCACGTCTCTGCTGTCTTCAGCTGGAGAAAGTTCTCTTCTCTAGGATTAGATTGGATCCACCTGGGTAATCTGTCCTACTTTTCCTATTTTAAAGTCTGTAACCACCTAACTATATTCGCAAGGTCCCCTTTGCTATTGGAAAGTATACATTTACAGGTTCCAGGGACTGAAACATGGACATCTTGGGGGCCACTCTTATCTCCCATACCTCCATTTCCTTGACTGTCTGGGCTGTACCCAAGTACTGACTTAACTGACTTCACCTCAGTGTGATCTGCTGTGTTTTTAACTTTTGAAAGTTACTATGGCACCCCACTCCAGTACTCTTGCCTGGAAAACCCCATGGACAGAGGAACGTGGTGGGCTGCAGTCCATGGGGTTGCTAAAAATCGGACACGACTGAGCGACTTCACTTTCACTTTTCACTTTCATGCACTGGAGGAGATGGCAACTCACTCTAGTGTTCTTGCCTGGAGAATTCCAGGGACGGGGGAGCCTGGTGGGCTGCCGTCTATGGGGTCGCACAGAGTCGGACACGACTGAAGTGACTTAGCAGCAGCAGTTTATATTTAAAATGTTGATTTCCTTCTTCAAATCTTGATAGTAATTGATAATTTTATCTTCACAGAATTTTTTCCATTTTTGTTTCTTTATACATCTAGTCTAAATGCATAAAGAAATGAGTCATCATATAGTCTTTTCAGTTCCGAGACCTCAGAGGGTATCTGAAACTGAAATGTTTGTTTATTGGATTTTTATTTGGCAGCTTTTGTTTGGTTGAACTTAATTTGGGATGCCTTTCTCCCAGGATTTCCATTTACTGCTCATCTCCCAGAGTTATTACCAATGTGGAACCACTTTTAACTTCCTAAGAGGTCCAGGCTTGGTGGAGAGCCTTAGAGTGCAGTCCACTTTGCTTAAAGCCCAGCCTGTCTCTTCATCCCACTCCTGCTGGTAGCATCTGTCTCTGAGGAGCCTGGCTTTTCTCTCACTTCTTACATAGGCAAAACCAGCAGTGCTTTAAACTGGAATAGACCTTAAAGTTTGTTCTGTTTTCGTTTTTGTTTTTTAATATAGTTCTTTACAGCAGGAAGTGAAGTGACACGAAAGTTGCCCAGTCGTGTCCGACTATTTGCAACCCCAATAGTCCATGGAATTCTCCAGGCCAGAATACTGGAATGGGTAGCCTTTCCCTTCTCCAGGGGATCCTCCCAACCCAGGGATCGAACCCAGGTCTCCTGCATTGCAGGAGGATTCTTTAATGAGATATGAGAGAAGCCCATTATAGCAGAAGGGTCTATCAAAGCACCCTGTCCACAATAACTGGAAATTACTTGTGTTGTGTTAGTTACTGGGCTTCATCTTCACATTTCTAGCTCTTAGGACACCATAGTTCTCAATACCTGTCTGTTGAATGAACAGGTCTATAAGTTTTACACATGAATCTACAGTAGCAGGAAACCAACAGAGAAATGTTGCAGTAGTTGAAGAGATGGTATGTGTCAATAGTTGGCTGTAATTTTTCTAATATGAAAATCCTGAGGTATTTTGAAGCCTGAAGAATAAATGACAGTTATCCTAATTTTAATTGTTGTAGCCTTTGAAGAAGATGGTGGAAAGAATTCGCAAGTTCCAGATTCTCAATGATGAGATAATCACTATCTTGGACAAGTACTTGAAGTCCGGTGATGGAGAGAGCACACCCGTGGAACACGTCCGCTGCTTTCAGCCACCTATTCATCAGTCCCTGGCCAGCAGCTGAGGGAGTATCACCTGTTTTTGAAGAGTTACAGTACTGACTGCATTTAAGATCCAGAAGGGCATGTTTTTCTTTCCATAAACTATGTAGTGGGATTTTGGGGAACTATTTTTCAGTATCTGTGCCTGTTAAAATAAGGGGGTGCTTTTCGATCTAAAAGCTTGATTTTATAAAATTGACTTATTTTTCTACACTAAAATTGTATATACTTTTGGTAATTAGAAAATCTGAGAATGTTGACTGCAGATTGTTGCCATCATATGTTCTTACAAAATCATTATCCATTTTTTTGTGGAATGTTCCAACAGCTAGCTATGTCATGAAGGCTGCTGAGTTCATCCATTTATCCTGTAACATTTAAGGAAAGATCTGTGAATTTAAGCAAGAAACTTAATACCAGCTAATTGTAATAAAACCCATTACCAATTAGAACTAAACTTAATGATTAGCTTAGCTTTTGTTGAGGGATTTTTCTGGTTTTTTTAATGAAAACCTTTTCTAAGTCATTTCCCTTTCCCTTTTCGTGTCTTTCAAAAAATAGCGAACTTGATTTCTGTTTTTACTAAATCCAGCTGTAACAAAATCTAGTTTGTGACAGGATTTAAAGGTTACAGAAATAAAAATAATGGAACCTGTTTGTGTTCTTTCATTTACTGTGACCCTGTGCGCCCTGGCTTTGGTAAAGTACTTTCCCTACTTGCTCGAGTGCACAAACCAGGCTAGAAGTCCAGGTCACCTGCAGCCATGAAGGGAGGGACAAGATCATGATGGTAACTTCTATATGGTTTTAAAAACATTAATAGCAAAGTCCAGGTGCATTATCTATGGCATCAAAAATAGTCTGTGAACTACTTGGTTTTACTGTTTAACCTTAACATAAAACAGAACTGTTTTAGAAAAAGTAACCTAAAAATGTTGCTTGTGGTAATGTGAAATAATAACCCTGGGGCCAGTATTCTCCTGCAGATTAAGAGGTAGTATCTGTGCTCACCCTATAATGGAAGTATAGAATATGGTGAAAAATTAAGTTTAATGAGTAAATTTAAATAATTCATGAGTTTTATAACAATTATAAACTAAATAAAAATTTTAAGTGCTGTAAGATGTTAAATAATTACAAATTTATTACTATAAAGCTATGCATTCTCAATGAGGGCAATATCACACCCAAAGGGGTGAAAATTGGTTTTCATCTGTTGTGTACAAAGCACAGATATAGTTACGGTTTTGTACATAAGCAAATATAGAGTATATCTGTGGTATTAAAATTACATGGAGAGAGGCAGTTAGGAAAAAAATGTCTACAGAGGCTCCTTAGAAGATCAATAATAAAATATCGGGAAAATGAACATGTTTCAGAGACCTGGAAAAGTGTCAACTCTGCCCTGATTAGGCCAGTGAACAGTGAAGCTCCCATGGGTGGCTACTTACATAGTAGACCAAGCTTTGTGACTGTGGGTAGGAGCAACAGAATGGAAACAGGCCTAAGTTCTCCCTACCTAGGTGGGAATGAGTTGTATTTTTGAGGCCAATTGATGACAGGTTTTGCAGCTGGACAGAGGTTCATTACACTTATTTTCTGCACAGGTTTGATGTTTTCTGTAAACATTTTTTTCATGGACATTTTAACAAAACCAAAATAGTGGTCCAAACGCTTAAGCAAAAATAAGTGCTACAAAAAAATTATATTTTACAAACACCGTATCTGTTCTAAACATTCAGACTTAGATCTTTTCAGTTTTATTTCAACGTGAGCTAAATTTAAGAATTTACCCTAGTCTTCTGAGTTTATTTTCCAGTTTTTGTTAGAAGAGTTAAATGACAATGTAACTCATTACGAAAATATATGGAAAAGTACAAGAGCTGATGTAAAATGGTAATCAAGGGTCCAGCCATCAAGGGATTAGAATTACTGAAGAAGAAAACCAGCCAGGCTGTAGTCTGACAAAGGATGTGCTGACGTAACAAAGTGTCATCTAGGAAGGCCATCAAATCTTCATGGTGGCAACTCCCAGCCTGAGAAGTACTTCCCTGCAGTGATTTCCTACCTTTTTTTGTTTGTAAGTTTCCTTCATTTAATAATTTAGGGGTCTCTTAAATTAATAGTTCAAAATTTAAATAATTCATTAAATAGGAGTCATTTTTATAGGTAAGATAAATTACAGGATATGTATTGAGTTAATTTTGTTTTTGTTTTAATCAAAAAGCCTTAAAATGATCAGGAATTGATAAGAATGGGCACGAAAAATGTACATTTCAGACTTTCATCACCAGTGGGGAAACAAAGCCTTTTTATAGACCTAAAACTGCATTAGTGCATTTAGATTTTGGTGAAGGAAAATTTAAAATAACTCTACAATAATACAATGTTAATAGAAATTGGCCATGTATTGAGTCATCATTTAAACATAAGTAATTTCTTGGTCCAAATTAGTGAAACCTTAAAAAAAAAAAAAAGGATTGTCTCTAGAGAACATCATTTGAGAGCAATGCTTCTTCAGACACATTCTGATACTCAGATTCACTTTTTTATAACAGTTTAGATTAATTACATCTTTCTTCCTAAAAAGCTGTCAGATTTCCATTTCTTCGGGAGATATTTTCAGCAGTGTGTTGTTCAATTCCACAGGTTAAGCTCTCCTCATTATTATTAAGAACTTCATACATACTAGAAAGACTGCCATTCACTGCTTTTTCGTCTTTCCAAAAAGACACAGGCAGACTTGAGAGACTAAAGTTGACGTCTTTAAAGGCATGCAACAAGAATATTCCCACAATGATTGTAAAGAAGCCACTCAGAGTACCAATGACATCATCAACAGGCATATCTTGCCACTCCTTAAAAAGAATAGCTGAACAAGTTAAAACTGATGTTGTGAAGAACACGTAATATATTGGAGTCACGATAGAAGTGTTGAATATGTCCAGGGCCCTGTTTAGGTAGTTGATCTGTGTGCTCACACAGACTATAAGGCTCAGCAGCAGGATCCAGGTCAGGGGATGTTGTAGCACAGGTTTTCCAGCAAACAGCTCTTTGATAGCAATGCCCAGGCCTTTAGCACAGGAGACGGAAACTGCTCCAATTACAGAGCAGATTGTGATATATACAAGAATATTTGTCTGTCCATGGCGAGGTCCCACCACAAAGATTAAAATCAAGGACACAATGACCACAAGTGTTGCAAAGACCACAAAACCTGGAGGAGGCAAAGAAAAATTATATTTAGTTAAATGTTTAAGTACTTGATAAGGAGGAGGAAAGGTGTAGTCCTAAAATAAAAATTAGCTTTCTTTGGCTGCCCCAGCAAAAACACAAGGCATAATAATTTAGTTAGATGTACACACTGGAAGATTACGCTTCATATTCACAAATTATACTACTATTAACATTTTTAAAGTAGTATCTTGGGCCTCATAATTATACAGATATCCCTTAATTAACATGAGATTGAGTTGCATGAATCCAATTATATGTGGATTTTTTTCCCAATAAATAGAGTACAATACAATCTGAGGGCTGAACCTGTGGATGTGGAAGCTCAGACATACAGGATGGACTGTAAAGTGGGTTTTCTCATATCCCTAACCCCTGTTGTTACAAGAGCTGATGTAAAATGGTAATCAAGGGTCCAGCCATCAAGGGATTAGAATTACTGAAGAAGAAAACCAGCCAGGCTGTAGTCTGACAAAGGATGTGCTGACGTAACAAAGTGTCATCTAGGAAGGCCATCAAATCTTCATGGTGGCAACTCCCAGCCTGAGAAGTACTTCCCTGCAGTGATTTCCTACCTTTTTTTGTTTGTAAGTTTCCTTCATTTAATAATTTAGGGGTCTCTTAAATTAATAGTTCAAAATTTAAATAATTCATTAAATAGGAGTCATTTTTATAGGTAAGATAAATTACAGGATATGTATTGAGTTAATTTTGTTTTTGTTTTAATCAAAAAGCCTTAAAATGATCAGGAATTGATAAGAATGGGCACGAAAAATGTACATTTCAGACTTTCATCACCAGTGGGGAACAAAGCCTTTTTATAGACCTAAAACTGCATTAGTGCATTTAGATTTTGGTGAAGGAAAATTTAAAATAACTCTACAATAATACAATGTTAATAGAAATTGGCCATGTATTGAGTCATCATTTAAACATAAGTAATTTCTTGGTCCAAATTAGTGAAACCTTAAAAAAAAAAAAAAGGATTGTCTCTAGAGAACATCATTTGAGAGCAATGCTTCTTCAGACACATTCTGATACTCAGATTCACTTTTTTATAACAGTTTAGATTAATTACATCTTTCTTCCTAAAAAGCTGTCAGATTTCCATTTCTTCGGGAGATATTTTCAGCAGTGTGTTGTTCAATTCCACAGGTTAAGCTCTCCTCATTATTATTAAGAACTTCATACATACTAGAAAGACTGCCATTCACTGCTTTTTCGTCTTTCCAAAAAGACACAGGCAGACTTGAGAGACTAAAGTTGACGTCTTTAAAGGCATGCAACAAGAATATTCCCACAATGATTGTAAAGAAGCCACTCAGAGTACCAATGACATCATCAACAGGCATATCTTGCCACTCCTTAAAAAGAATAGCTGAACAAGTTAAAACTGATGTTGTGAAGAACACGTAATATATTGGAGTCACGATAGAAGTGTTGAATATGTCCAGGGCCCTGTTTAGGTAGTTGATCTGTGTGCTCACACAGACTATAAGGCTCAGCAGCAGGATCCAGGTCAGGGGATGTTGTAGCACAGGTTTTCCAGCAAACAGCTCTTTGATAGCAATGCCCAGGCCTTTAGCACAGGAGACGGAAACTGCTCCAATTACAGAGCAGATTGTGATATATACAAGAATATTTGTCTGTCCATGGCGAGGTCCCACCACAAAGATTAAAATCAAGGACACAATGACCACAAGTGTTGCAAAGACCACAAAACCTGGAGGAGGCAAAGAAAAATTATATTTAGTTAAATGTTTAAGTACTTGATAAGGAGGAGGAAAGGTGTAGTCCTAAAATAAAAATTAGCTTTCTTTGGCTGCCCCGCAAAAACACAAGGCATAATAATTTAGTTAGATGTACACACTGGAAGATTACGCTTCATATTCACAAATTATACTACTATTAACATTTTTAAAGTAGTATCTTGGGCCTCATAATTATACAGATATCCCTTAATTAACATGAGATTGAGTTGCATGAATCCAATTATATGTGGATTTTTTTCCCAATAAATAGAGTACAATACAATCTGAGGGCTGAACCTGTGGATGTGGAAGCTCAGACATACAGGATGGACTGTAAAGTGGGTTTTCTCATATCCCTAACCCCTGTTGTTAAAGGGTCAAATGTATATATAAGAAAACAATATCAAGCTGACTCACAGCCATCCATCCAAAAACACTGCACTACTTCCACCCACTGGGGTGCTCTAATTCCAATAACAGGTATAATACAATCAGAACAATCAGAAACCAGTGGAGAGAAATTATGAGATGACCTTGAATGCTCAATGATTTGTAGATGCTAAAGAACATTTGTCTAACAGGAGCAAATTTTTAAAATATTTAGGGACCAACCACAGGGTTAAAAAAATCAATAAGAGAACCTGACAATAACTGTCGGGATCCAAGTTAGATAGGAGACTTGAACCCAACATGATAATAGCTACTGACTGTATAGCACTACAGGTCAGACACTTTTCTTAGCAATTTGCATCAATTCAGTCATTCAATTCTCACAACTACCCTGTAATATAGACACTGTCGTTTGCAATTTTAAGATGAGGAAACAGAGCAGTTGTTTAATCTTTTAACTCCTCAAATTCTAGTAATATGATTTTAGAGAAGGAAACACAAAAAGAAGAATTTGTAAGGAGATGATAGAAACATGAAAGCCAAAAATCAGAAGATAATAACTGATAACAGCAGATTCAAGAAAGCTGAATCCCACATCAGCAGTGATCAAAATTAGAAAGTGACTCGGTGTACTACAAAGAGTGCTCTGAAGATACAAACTACCTCTCGAGGTGGGCTGAAGAGGAGACTAAAAACAGGAGGCCTGGCTACGTCTTCAAAGAGCCCTGAGACCACGTCAGATCCTGGCCCAGTTCTGAATATCTCAGTGACTGGTCCCCTTGCCACAGTGTATGGGAGGACCCCAGACCAGCTGAGTGTGTGGGGGCCTCACTAAAATGGGGGCCTGGAGTAAGGCATACGTCTATGATGGTAGCCATCTCCTCTTCCCCACTCAAATCCTAGGATGCTGGCAAGCCAGATGGGAAACTTGGCTGGGAATCTGACCAGCTCAACTTGCAAGGCAGTCAAGGATCATTAGAGAGGGGCCAAAACAAACAGAAAAAGTCTTTGTTAGCTCAACGTAGACAGAGGGAAACTTAAAAGACAATAATAAAATGAGAGGAATCAAAGCAGTCAAAATCTGAAGTAAAAGGAAGTACCCTGAGGTAGCTAGAAAAAGACCACACAAAGCAATGAAGACCCAGCGCAGCTAGAGAGAAATAAAAATTACTTTTGAAAAAGAGTAAAATAACAGTAAGACTAATAAAGTTTTTATTTTTTCATACCCGGATCTCCTAGCTTGTGAGACATTTCATTTAAGGTCTCAATCTCCTCTTCTTTTGGAGCATGAATAACCATAACTGTAGATCCCAGAATACTTAGCAAACATCCAATTTTTCCATGAAGATTAAGTCTTTCATTTAGAAAGTATGAAGAAAGAATGGCACTAAAATGGAGGGAAAGATGGAGGATTATTACACAATCAGCTTCTTTTCTCATTTTTAAGTATCTTTAAGAATTTAAATTACTGAACTCAAACTAAAACATTGAGCTTATAAAGATTCTAGCTTTCAGCCAAGGTAAAGAAAATGCACATTCAATCATAAAATGAAGTTTCTGGGAACTACCTGCTTCATCATACTCTAAACCAGAATAGTTACCATCTTTTTATTGTAGGACATCAATATGAAATTTTACAATAAACAGAGCTATGATACAAATTTAAGAATGGACCTAGTTGCTCAACTTTATCCTTACTGAGTGATGAATCCGTCATATATTTTCACTTAATCCACATAATTTGCCTATTAATGATCAAGTTTTAATATTTTATAGCTAGTTTTATTGAAATCTTAAAGTATAAACCTATAAATATAATAATGGCATAACAAAATTAAAAGACATTACCACAGTATATATTTATTACACATAATACATAAATAGCATCTTGTATATTTATATATTATACAATTTCTTAAAAATTATATAATTTTGCATACAATATAGATTTATATAACTTAATGTTAAATACCTATCAATCAATCAACTTTGGGAATACTAGCCAAATCCAGACTTCAATATGGGCTTAGCTGTTTCAGCTAATGATTAAAACAACAGAAACAGGACAAGTCTTGGACTGTTTCTTCCAGAAAAGTGTCCCAGGCCAGTCTTCAACCTTGCTCCAATCAATTACTTTCTAGAGAAGGTATAGAGATCTATTCATCACCAGTCACCTACCAAAGTATACATATGTCAAATGATAAATATTGTAATGAATGCACCTTAGAATTTTAAAATACTGCCAATTAAAGTAAAACTTGTGTTAACTCTAAACACAAACATGACAAAGCATAAAAGCATTTTCTCCCACAACTTGTTAGCTGGCCTATGCACAGAGAATAACGTTTCAAAACCAAACTACTACACAGCATAAAAAACATCTCAAGGTTGTTTAAATATAAATTAAACTGAGCATGTGTAATTAGCAGGTACTGAATACCTTACAGATGAAACGTTAACTGCTGTTTCTCACCTTACTAGGACACTGAGTGCTCCTAAGGGAGTCACTAGGGTGGCTGGGGCGAAGGCATACGCAGCAAAGTTGGCCACCTCGCCAGCTCCCACTTGGAGAAAGACAACAGAAGAAAATGCTCAGATAGGAACATATTTAGTCAAAACAGAAAAGGCTGCGTTTTGCATACATTTTTTAACACAGTTTAAATTGTTATTCATAAGGGTTCTCCTGTAAATTATCAACATTAGAATAGGATTCAAAACAATTAGAAACAATACAAACCTATAATTTTAATGGAAATATCTAATTTCTATGTGGGTTTTTTTTTTTTTTTTGGTTGGGCTGCATGGCTTGTGGGATCCTAGTTCCCCAACCAGGGATCAAACCAGGGTCCTTGGCAGTCACAGCACTGAGTCTGAATCACTGGGCTGCCAGGCAATTCCCCTGTGTATGGGTTTTTTTAATTAAAAATTTAGTATTTATATCTTATGACAAAAAATCAGCTTAAACAGATATAAAAGCCTTTTTTACTAGCTCTTTTCTTTTTTAAAACCCAACTCTTTAACATTCAAAAGATATTCTTGGGTTGCTACTATGTGTCAGATGTTCTAGGATGAGGAAAAATAAAGAGATTGCTCACCTAAAACATTTTAGTGAACAAAAACAGACACGACATACAGATGAAGTAAAGTGCTATTCAGAAAACAAAGCAAGGGAAAGGAACGAAGAGCTGGTGACGGGCAGATAATGTTGCCAGGCAAGGGTGCTTGGATAGAAAGTTTTGATCAGTCAGATATGGAGTGAGGGATTTACCAGCAGCTATCTGTGGGGAGGAAACAGAGAGACATCCCAAGCAGGAAGAGCAAATACAAAATTCTGACTCAAGACCATGTCTGGCATGTCTGAGCAGCAAGGAAGCCAAACTGGTTCATACAAAGCAAGCATGCGGGGAGTGGCCAGGGAGAACAGGACCTTTGTGAGTCTCTCAATGGATTTCATCTGAGCTGAAAAGCCACTGAGGAATTTTAGCAGGGGAGGGACATGTGATCACATAAAATCACTCTTGGCTACAGTTTTCCAAAATGGTTATGCTAAATTTCGCCTAGTAGTGTTTCAGAGTCTCCTGTTTCTCACTCTCCCCAACGTTTGCTAATCTGTTAATGGGAAACAGGATTATTTTATCATGCTATGAATTTGCATTCCCCTTTTTCATATGTTTATTAGCCAAGTTAAATTTTTTAGTGAAGTAAGGGCTTCCCTGGTGGCTCAGAGGTTAAAGCATCTGCCTCCAATGCGGGAGACTTGTGTTCAATCCCTGGGTGGGAAGATCCCCTGGAGAAGGAAATGGTAACCCACGCCAGTATTCTTGCCTGGAGAATCCCATGGACGGAGAAGCCTGGTAGGCTACAGTCCACGGGATCGCAAAGAGTTGGACACGACTGAGAGACTTCATTTTGGGTTTTTTACCAGTTTGTCTATTAGGGTATTTGTTTTCTCTTATTGATTTTAAGTAATCCTTTATATATTTTGAACACGAATATTTTCTCAGCTTCAAAAAGTCTTTGCAATTTCCCATTGTGGTGTTTACTATGGGCTTCCCAGGTGGCTCCAGTGGTAAAGAACCCACCTGCTAATGCAGAAGATGGAAGAGACTGCCTGGGTTGGGAAGACTCCCTAGAGGAGGGCATGCCAACCCACTCCAGTATTCTTGCCTGGAGAATCCCAAGGACAGAGGAGCCTGGCGGGCTTCAGTCCACAGGGTTGCAGAGTCAAACACGACTGAAGTGACTTAGCACCAAGCAACTGTTAGTTCTGGCATTTTTTTTTTGGCTTAGAAATCCTTTATCATCTTAACATCTTTAATTCACCTAAATTACTAATTTGAAATGGTTTTAGTCATGAATAGCTAAATTTTACTGACATAATCATATAATTTTTCTCCTTCAATTTAACAGTAAATTACAGTGACTTGTTTTCCAAGATTATGCCAATTTTGCATCTGCAGAATAAATCTAACTTGCTCATATTATTTTGTGATTTTTACATATAGGTTTGTGAATCAGACTAGACTTTTATTTTTCCCTTCTTATTCTGTCCTGATCAGGTTTTGGTATTAGGATTATACTAGCTTTTTAAGAAGAGTGAGGGAACCCCTTTTTCTATTATTAAGAAACTTCTTAAGGCTACAATTAGTTTTTCTTTAAATGACTGTGTAATTTAACTATGAAACCATCTGGGCTCAGGATTTATTACATGGCAAAGGTTTTAAAACTATAGCTTCAACTGGGTTAAGTTAGAGGAGTATTCCAGTTTTCTATTTCCTCATGAGTATTGATAAACTTTCTTTTCCATAAATTTTATCTATGTTTTTTTATCAACTGGATAACTGGATGTTTTTCATAATATCCTGTTAACATCTATGAAACCTTAATTATATCACCTAGCTATTCTATCTTTTCCTTTTCTTGATCAGTTTCAACAACAGGTTTGTCAAGTTCATTATTCTGAGCATTGACCCAAATGTTGCTTTAATGCCTTGTTTTTCTATTTAAATACTTTTAGCTCTTCTCTTTACTACTTCTATGGTTTATTCTACAATTCTTTTTCTATTTTCTTCAACTAGATGCCTCATCTTTCAATTATATTTATTTGAAACCATAAATTTTACTCTACTTCAGTTATATTCCCTAAGTTATGATATTTTGCATTCTGTATGAACATTTTGAAGTACTGTTTAAATTAAACATACTTTTAAAATATTTTCTAATTTCCATTCTGACTTCTTTGAACCACGGGTTACATAAAAAGTGTATTTCTATTATAAAGCAAAACAAACTAAAAAATAAAAATTAATTAAAGAAAAAAAAGTGTATTTCTAAATTTCTACATGTATTTTTCATGTTATATTTTTGTTACTGATTTCTAATATAATGATAATGATCTGTGAAAAACTTAATTAAATTCTTTGAAAAATTTCAACACTGGCTTTATGGTCCAGCAAATAGTTCACCTGCATCAATATTCCATATGCACTTGAAAATAATGTAGAACTGAAGTTGCTGAGTTCAGTGAATTAAGTTAAATCTGCTGTTCAGATTTTCTATCACCTTAAGAATTTTACTCTGCCTGTCCCATCAACTGCTCAGTGTCATATTAAAATCTCACTATATGAATTTGGATTTGTGTATTTCACCTTGCTGTTCTGTTTCAAGGCCACATTATTATTTTATTCATTTACGGCTGTACTGGGTCTTGCGCTATTTGCCTGAGCAAACATTCTCCAGTTTTTGGTGCACAGGGGCTGCTCTTTGTGCTGGTGCACAGGTTTCTCCTTGCAGTGGCCTCTCGTTGCAGAGCATGGGGTAGGGCTTAGGAGGTGTTGATATATGAGCTAAATTGCTCCATGGCATGTGGGATGTTCCCAAACCAGGGATCAAACGCATGTCCCCTGCAATGGCAGGCAGATTCTTATCCACTGTGCCACCAGGGAAATCCTCAAGGCCATATTATTAAATAAAGTCAGGACTGATAAAACCTCCTGAGTTGAACCCTTTGTTTTTAAGAAATAATCCTCCATCTCCAGTGTTGTTTTGCTATGAAGTATATTTTTTCTAAAACAATAACAGAAATGTCAAGTTTCTTTAGGCATGTTTTTCCATCCTCTTTCAGCCATTTTATATCCTCATGTTTTATAGTGTACCTTACAACAGGCATGTAGTTTATTACTTGTTTTTATAATTCCAATAGAATAATCTTTGTATTTAACGGGGCCATTTCATGCACAGTAGTTGATAGACCTGGATTTAAATATACCTGTGGCTGATTCATGTTGATGTTTAGTAGACACCAACACAATACTGCAAAGCAATTATCTTTCAATTAAAAATAAATTAAAAAAAAATGTTAAAAAATAAATATACCACATTTTAAAAGATTTTCAAGAGTTTAAAGATTAATAATGTAATACTTCAAATATTCAGAAAAACAAAATAAAATATAAATGACAGCTATATAGCCACCACCCGAATGGTATCACTCTTCTTAGAGCAGTTCACAAGTTCTCTCTTTCAAAAGCTGCCTGCTATGGAGCAGGCAATGGCATCCCACTCCAGTACTCTTGCCTGGAAAATCCCATGGACGGAGGAGCCTGGTAGGCTGTAGTCCATGGGGTCGCTAAGAGTCAGGCACGACTGAGCGACTTCACTTTCACTTTTCACTTTCATGCATTGGAGAAGGAAATGGCAACCCACTCCAGTGTTCTTGCCTGGAGAATCCCAGGGACAGAGGAGCCTGGTGGGCTGCCGTCTCTGAGGTCGCACAGAGTCGGACACGACTGAAGTGACTTAGCAGCATGGAGCCTGTAGTTACCTCTAGGGCAGAAGTATCTCAGCTCATCCTGAGCTTTATGCGCTTCCCTGATGCTGGCTAGGTAATTCTTAACTATCATGTTGGCTCTTTAATGCTTTTAAGAGGATGCTTTTTTTATATCCTGTCCAGTCTTTCAACTTGTTTTCAGCAAATATTAGTTTCACCTTCGAAACACATCCAGAATGCTACCACTTCACACCACACTAACTGCCATTACTCTGGGTCCATGCCATTATCACCTCTTACCAAACTATTTCAATGGCTTCTTACTGGTTTCTCTGCTTTTGCCCCTACGCAGTCCATGCCTCAGCACAGCAGCCCAAGAGTTCCTATTAAAACCTGCATCTGTACATGTCACCTTTTGCTCAAGCCTCCAGTAATTCCCCATCAAACATAAAAGTCAAAGTCTTTCCTGTGACGTACAAAGCCCCATGTAATCTAGGCCCTCATTACTTCTCTAAACCTCAACCACTGCCCTGCACTCCCACTCCCTTACTATCCTTACCTCTTTAATGGTTCCTAAGGTTTTAGTAATCCAGTGCTGTACCACAAAGCACCCCCAAAACTGGCAGCTTAAAACAACAAATGTCAGCCCCAAAACTGGCAGCTTAAAACAACAAATGTCAGCCATGTTTTCTGTCGGCCAAGACAATGATTTCTCAGTTTCTGCTGATCAGCAGGTACTTCTCAATCAGGGTCTTTCAAAAGGTTGCAGTCGAGATACAATCTGGAGCCTGTGCCTTGCCACAACCTGGAGGACTCACATGCAAGGTAACACCTGACCAGTAAGTCAGTAACTGAGTGTAGCCTGGGGACCTCTCCTCAGGATGACTGTCCTCCAGCACAGAAGTTGGCTTCAGAATAACCAATCCAATCAATCAAGGCAAAACCTTAATGCCTCTGATGACTTAAGTCACAAGTCATCAACTCTGTTGTATACTTTGATCATATCGCATTAATTCAGTGTGAGAGGAGATAATACAAAGTTGTGACTACCAGGGAGCAAGAAGCTTTGCAGGCTATCTTGGGTTCTGCCTACCAATTTTAACCTGCCAGGCATGGTCCTACTCATTGCCTTCATGTTTTATTATTTCCTCCTGCTTAAAATGTTCTTCACCCAAATACCCATATGGTCAGTCCCTCACTTCATCTTTTACTCAAATATTATCTTTCCAGTGAGGCCTGCCTTGGCCCCTCAACTAAAATATAAGCCTATCTATCCTTCATTTTACACTATCCTTCTCTACATACTACTAGCAAACATCAGCATTTATCACTAACACACAGTTTATCTTCTTTACTGTTGTCCACCTAAAAGGCAAAGTCTCCTGTGGGTAAGAATTTTTCTCTTTATTCTGTTTATTCTATCTCCAGCACCTAGAACACCTGACATACAAAAAATGATCAAGAAGTATTTGCTAAATGAATAGTTAAATTGCCTCTTTGTTATTTCAACTGCCCTTAGAAAAAAAATTTACATAATTCAATCCTGAATATTTTGAAAGCTCAGCGTCTTAAGGATCACTCTTTCTATGTACCTTTTAAGACAATCATCAGAGCCTCCTCGCCTGCCCCCTTGTACCCCTCACAAGCATCCTACACTAATAAACCTACTTCTTGACTATCAAAAAAATAATACATAAATACACAAAACATAATCTTCAAAGTATGCATGGAAGTCTTAGCAAATGTACACCTCCTTTCTAATTTGGAATGAAAATCAATGGAAGGAAAAAAAAGAAATAAAATCAATGGAAGGGCAGGAATTAAAAACAGGATGCTTTCTATGATCTTTCACTTTCAAAATCACCTTAAACTAAGCATAACTTTTAAAAATAAATATATGTCAGGCATGTTTTAATCAGATATACAAAAGTTTTATCATCCAAATTAAATAAACTATTAAACTGTTAAGTGACTTATACAGGCTTAAATTTTACATATTTTGAGTTTTGTTCATCAAAAAAATCCCAGAATTTAAAGTTTTAAAATTTTCTGGAATATAAAGCTGTAAAATAGTATACATAAATATTTCAATATACACCTATAGTATTTTCTTGAAAATCCTCTATACATACTTGATAGCAGTCCGGCCCACCACAACCATTCTTTGAGATATGCATGGCCACCTTGACCTGTCAATGAAAACATATTTCACTTCTTTGGAAGATTATTAGACTTCAATATATTTATGACAACAATTAGTAATAACAGATTTTAAAATATCATTTGCTTATTATTACTATATTGAATAAAGGTTTCATCATTACACTGGAGAAGGCAATGGCACCCCACTCCAGTACTCTTGCCTGGAAAATCGCAGGGACGGGGGAGCCTGGTAGGCTGCAGTCCATGGGGTTGCTAAGAGTTGGACGCGACTGAGCGACTTCACTTTCACTTTTCACTTTCATGCACTGGAAAAGGAAATGGCAACCCACTCCAGTGTTCTTGCCTGGAGAATCTCAGGGAAGGGAGAGCCTGGTGGGCTGCCGTCTATGGGGTCGCACAGAGTCAGACACGAATGAAGTGACTTAGCAGCAGCAGCAGTAGAAGCAGCATGATTACAAAGGCGAATTCTTAGATAATATTCATATGATTATCTTTAAAAAGGGAACGTAAGGATCACAACAATGTGAATGAAGGAGTTAAATCAATCCTATTTCAGTTCATACTTCATGCTTTTGTTTTGTGAACTTACCTTCAATAAACAAAGTGAACCAATCAGAAATAGCCCAACTTCTAGTGAATTAGACAGTGGAGAAGCCATTTAGGTGTGGGTTAGCCCCACTTATGAGGTAGTAACCCTGGAGAAAAGGGTCCTTTATTGACCAGAACATGAAAAGATTGAGCATTGCTCACAGTCTGGAGCTTCCAGGATGTTCATCCTGCCTTTTCCTCTAAACCATCCTTCACTTTCCTCTAGACCAAACTAACAAAATTCGGAAGCAATCAGTACTTAAGCCACTATTCAAAAGAAAAAGTCAATGTGAATGAACCCTTTGCTAAGCATATCCACATGGAAAATGTGAGTACCTGACTTAGGAATGAGGATTACTTGTTCAAATAGTATGTGCCAATACTTTCTCTTTCTGCACAAAATCCAATTGAGGTCATTATTTTAAGAGCTTGATTACGTATGGCTATAGAAATGGCTCAGAAAAGAAGGTAATTTTTTTTTACTGCCAAAGCAGATTTTCCTATGAGAACAGAACTGGGTCTAAAACTGAAGCAGAGGCTGAATGAGAGAACATGGCCGGAATGCAACATAAAGCTGGAAGCTGTTATGATACACCAAAGTTAGAGGGAGTTCAATCACTTCAGGCATTTCCCAGGGGCTCATGGCTTGTCAGTAGTTTCTGGGGATCAACCTATACCACCAATCAGGATTTCACTCAACTGAGTACACTTCAACCCAAAGAAGCCAGCTCTCCTTCCTGCCAATTTGAGATCAGGAAGGAAAATGTCTAAGGAAAAAACAAACTTTTATTTACTATCATTGACAAAAGAGCCTAGCCTTCGATAAGATTCTGATTCTATCCATATAACCTCATTTCCTTCTAAAGAAAGGGCTGGATGCTAATTGGGTATTGGTCCCTATTCCCACTTTGATAATAACTGCAAAAGTGAGTAGTTAACTTATTTTGACAACTTTTTATTTTTCTTATTACAAAAATGATTCTCTATAAACATGTAGAATTCTTACAAAGTCCAAAGTTTTGAATATAGTCACTAGGAAAGCATATATAGTCTTTTACAGTCAAAGAACCCAAATATCAATACAAAGGAACACACTGATGCCATTTCAAAGTCACATAGGGCATAAATAACTTACCTGCTCTCATGGAGCCTTTTCTGGCAAGTCGCAGAAGGCCTTTTTTTTTCAAAATGAAACTCCCTCCAATGAAAATACTGGAACTCATAGCCAATCCCAGACCAATATAAAAGTCATACTTTCCATGCCCCTGGCTCATTTCGCTTGTTACTTAAAAAGCTACTGTGAATCACATTGATCAAGAACAGAGAAACTGTTGGTGCTGGAGGCAGGATGATGCAGTCTTCAAATCTAAAGAGGGAAAACAAAATGAAATTTTCACAAAATGACAGGATCATGATCACTGCAAAATTTTACTTTTTCTCATAAAATAATACTTTTTATTACTACTATTAATAACATAAATCATTTGTATTTAGCACTAATCTAATTATATATCCTCCAATTATGGAAAAAGATGGGATTGTGATATAAAACCAAACTTAAAAACTAGGACTTCCCTGGCAGCCCAGTGGTTAAAACTCCGTGCTTCTACTGCAGGGGGCAACGGTTCAATCCCTGACCACGGAACTAAGATGTTACATGCTGTGCAGTGCAGCCAAAAAAGAAAGACTGAACTCATAGAAACTCAGACTGAAAGGTGGGGGTTAAGGGGTAGGGAAAGGGAGTGAACGTGGTCCAAACATACAACCTTCCAGTTATAAGATTAATAAGTGACATAGTTAACAATACTGTCTTGCATAGGCTAGTGAACGTGGCTGGACAATAGATCTTAAAAATTCTCATTAGAAAAAAAAAACCCATTTAGCTATGTGTGGTCATCGATGAATGTTAACTAAACTTACTGTGGCAATTATTTTGTAATATATACATTATGTGGTACACCTTAAACTAATACAGTGTTACATATCAACTATAATTCAATAAAACTGGGGAAAAAATAAAAAGTAAAACCATATTTAAATTGATTTTATAAACTCTGGTTTCCTATTTTAAAAATGTTTCTTGTCTTAGCTGCATAGTCCATAGTTAACAAACTTTCCTAAGAAAAAAAACTCCTCAGAATGAAAATGAGGCATAAAAATACACAAATCTAGTTTACAAAAATATTTACCAATTTTACAAATGTGTCTTTTTGAATACTCTATACAAAGAAAGAATTTTCTCAAGCATACATTTTCTTCTTAGAAATCTATGTAGATATAAATATATGGTAATTTACTTCTTATGTAGCCCATTCAGGAATGTGTAAGGAGAAAGCAGATGTCACATTATTTTGTTATAGTAGAGAACGAAGTTTAGCAGCTAGATGTTTGTCAGGGTGTGTGTGTGGTCTCTTGGCCCTTTTAGAAAACAGAGGGCCATGGAACCTAGAAGACTCAAACTGTAAGACCAGAAAGGATCCAGTGGCTTACCAAAGACTACAGTTTTTTTCAAAACAGCCAAAACTCAGAACTCTGCTGGCAAATGAACTAAATTGGGTAGAAAAGCAGAAGAAAAAGCACTTACTCAGCCACAAGGTTTACCACTGGTTGTAACAAACTGCCAGCCCAACTTTCTGATATGTCTTGAGATTTTTTTAGTCCCACAATTTAACAACTGAATCCCAGAATTAATATACAATTCAGTCAGGATCCTTAGTCATTAACCCTCACTGACCAGCCAGATTTTTCCATTCTTCAGGTTACAGGTCTCTGGCCTTTAACAAAAGCAACTTAATTTCCTATCTACTTAGCCCTTCAATTACCTTATCCATCCACTCAAAGAGGTTTTACTGAACATACATTCTGTGCACTAAGCAGTATGATCAGCTGTTTGGATAAAATGGTAATAGCTTTTAGACTTCAGTGAGGAGACAGACAAGGGACAGATTATAACAGGGGATTGGGAGGTAAGTGAAATACATGAGGGAGATTAAGAGGTACAAACTTTCAGGTACAAATAAATGAATCACTGAGATGAAACATACAACATGGGGAACATCGTCAATACCAATGTAATATCTTTCTATGGTGATAGATGGTAATTAGGTTCATCATGGGGATCGTTTTGTAACCTATAAAAATATCATAATTAATCCTAAAATGAATTTCTAAGGTCCCAAGCTGCTGAAATAGTGAACTAATTGCATCCTTAAGCAAATGATGTTAGTTTTCTGAATGTTGAGCTTTAAGTCAACTTTTTTACTCTCCTCTTTCACTTTCAACAAGAGGCTCTTTAGTTCCTCTTCACTTTCTGCCATAAGGGTGGTGTCATCTGCATATCTGAGGTTATTGATATTTCTCCTGGAATCTTGATTCCAGCTTGTGCTTCTTCCAGCCCAGTGTTTCTCATGATATACTCTGCATATAAGTTAAATAAGCAGGTTGACAATATACACCTTGACGTCCTTGTCTTATTTAGAACCAGTATGTTGTTCCGTGTCCAGTTCTAACTGTTGCTTCCTGACCTGCATATAGGTTTCTCAAGAGGCAGGTCAGCTGGTCTGGTATTCCCATCTCTTTCAGAATTTTCCAGTTTATTTTGACCCACACAGTCAAAGGCTTTGACATAGTCAATAAAGCAGAAATAGATGTTTTTCTGGAACTCTCTTGCTTTCTCTATGATCCAGTGGAAGTTGGCAATTTGATCTCTGGTTCCTCTGCCTTTTCTAAAACCAGCTTGAACAACTGGAAGTTCACTAGCCCGGGGTGTTCTTTGGAAGGAATGATGCTGAAGCTGAAACTCCAGTACTTTAGCCACCTCATGCAAAGAGTTGACTCATTGGAAAAGACTCTGATGCTGGGAGGGATTGAGGGCAGAAGGAGAAGGGGACGACAAAGGATGAGAGGGCTGGATGGCATCACCGACTCGATGGACGTGAGTTTCAGTGAACTCCGGGAGATGGTGATGGACAGGGAGGCCTGGCATGCTGAGATTCGTGGGGTCGCAAAGAGTCGGACACGACTGAGTGACTGAACTGAACTGAAATGAAGCAAATGAGCCAACATAAAAGTCGTTCAATTTTTTTTTTAATATTTTGCACTTGGAACGCAGCATTGTGGGTGAATTATACAATAATAAAAAAAAAAACTTTCAATACTAAAGTTCCAGGTATGAAAAAATACCTTAAAAACAGTACTTACTGTAATTGCATAATAAAGTTTGACAATTTTCTTAAACACAAAGGAATGAAACCCTCTGCTATAGTTTTTCACATCTAGTGGCTTAGTTTGAATCAATTCCCTATTTCTCCTTCTTATTAATAAATATATGAAAATGAAAAAGAAGTTCTAAATCTATAATTAAACTGCTCTATCACCATAAAAAAAAAAGATTATAACAAAATAAAAAGTGTGTTTACAGGTTCCCACCATACCCTACAACCTGTTTATCGATGTTTATGACTCAGTTACCCTCAGAGAAGGCCAGCTTCTGGGCTCCTGCACAAGAGTCACCTTTATTTATCCTGTGTGCCAAGCTATCCGGCAATCTCGAAATATGTCCGATGTATTCTGGGTGAATACTGGTGAATGGAATCATACGATTGGCCCTAAAAAATAAAGTGGGCTATTTATGAGTAAGAAAACCGGTGCATTATTCAGCACAGCATTCTAAGGTAAAACATAGCCTATAAACTGAAAAACTGTAAAAAGCTGTCCTAGTATGCTGGGAAGTGACAGTACCATATACAAATGAACATGCAAAGATAACAGTAACAATGGCTGGAAAATGAGAGTAAGGTGTCCACCACTAAACACTTCAGCCTACTTGGCAGACATATTCTACTAATGAGCAAGAGTCATCTAACTGAAATGAACCCTCCTCCTTTAACCACTATGTTCATGAAACAACGTTCTTAATTACCATTCAAGTTCTACTGAGGAAGTAACTAGTTAAATCTTTGAAAATCTCCCTTTTGAAGGTTTGACTAAAACAAGCCAACTTAAGAGTCTGAACATCCTAGAATCAATAAAACAGAACCTTGTTATCTGCAAGGACCATACTCAGAAACAAGCCAAGCTTATCTATAATTCCAATCCCATTATAAGGATAGCCTCACAAATCCTAGTGGCTTAGACGGTAAAGCGTCTGTCTGCAATGCATGAGACCTGGGTTCGATCCCTAGGTTGAGAAGATCCCCTGGAGAAGGAAATGGCAGCCCAGTCCAGAATTCTTGCCTGGAAAATCCCACGGACTGAGGAGCCTGGTAGGTTACCTTCCATGGGGTTGCAAAGAGTCAGACACGACTGAGCAACTTCACTTTCACAAATCCAAACTCAGACTTTAAGTATATAAAACTGACCTTCAAATACCAAATGTGTAGCTACCAACTTACTAATATTTACTAGTGCTTAAAATTGAGCGACTTCACTTTCACTTTTCACTTTCATGCATTGGAGAAGGAAATGGCAACCCACTCCAGTGTTCTTGCCTGGAGAATCCAGGGACGGGGGAGCCTGGTGGGCTGCCATCTACGGGGTCGCACAGAGTCAGACACAACTCAAGTGACTTAGCAGCAGTAGCAAAATTAACTTTCCACTAAATGGCAAGTTACAAGTAATATAAGGTCTAAAATTAAAATCCAATATATTATGCTGCCTCGACACTTGGTAACACTGGGGTGACCTAACCACAAGTTTTGGTCCTCCCCCACTCTGCTTTCATAGATACGTCCCGAAGTCAAACAGCCCTCCTTAATCATGGAGGCCAGGCACACTTCCTGCTTGTCCCTGAGGAGTGAGCTTCACTGCCTTGACAGACTGCAGAATTATTAAAGCAAGCCAATCACATCCTCTTGCAGGAACTGAGGGGCCCCCTCAAACTCCTGCTTGCCTCACAGAGGTCCTGGTTCCTTACTCCTCAGCATGTGTGCAGCCCATGTGGTGTACTCCCCCTAGATATGTAAAAGTGACTAATGAACTGCTGTCTAAGAACTGCTCTCATGTGCCCAGTGTCTAATGTCATGGGGAGAAAATCTTCTGCAGCAAAGAGGTGAAGAAGAGATGACTAAACCAACACATTAAGTCAGAATCTTATTTTATCCTATGATCACCAAAAGTTCACTGTTCTTAACTTTACTGTGTCTATATATAAATTTTCTCTGTATTTTATATAAAGTTGCATGATACTATTTAAAATCTTTCCCCCTCTTTTTATTGTTACTTACTTATTAAAGCTTCAAGCATACAAAAGCAAAGAAGAATTTTTTTTAATCAGTTGGGTCAATCTTATTATGCACGTGGCTTTAGAGAGCTGTACCCCTCATCCCAAATTCATTTCCAAACACAGAATCATGGCTCCCTTCAGACAAGTCATCACTGCCCAGACATACCACAGCCCCTCACATCCTTCTTTCCACTATGTAAGTGGATGCTCTTCACTTCAGGCCAGGTCACACTTCAAGTTGTGCTATAGAGACTTGTCCAATAGCTACAGCCCACAGGCATTTTCTCTCCTGTACAATATTTTATTTACAGACAGGTTCATAAAATTTATTTCCCAATTACTATTCTATCTTTGAAGATAAATTCTACATTTCTTAAAAACAATGACTAGTTATTCGTGGTGATTTCCCCAGAAAAAGGCACTCACTTATACTGGCAAATCTGATTCATAAGCTTTTCTAAAATTAAGGTTATTTGTTGTATGTGTTTGTTCACTTATTGAATACACCAGTGTGTACATGGGTGGGGAAGGATGCCAAGTAACATAAAAGTTGCATACCATCAAGCTATAAAGCAGCCTTCAGCCACTAAACTAAGTAAATGAATCACCTCATTTGATTTACACAGCAATGAGTCAGAATCTGTTTCCAAGCACAGAGAAGTTCCTCCGTGCTAGACGGGGACAACAATGAACACCCAGAAGGATGTTCAACTCCCAAAGCAGCAGCCAAGGATATAGATCTGTGGAGAATGTTACACAGAAAATGAAACAAAATTAAGGAGTATAATCTGATGCAAAGGATGTGGATACAAAATAAATGTAGAATAGGACTAAAAGATGGGTAGGTTTTGATGCTCAGTGAAGCATGAAATTCAGAAGACTGTTTTCATTTGGATTTGTTGTTAATGTTGTATAGCTTTTGACTATTGCATTTATGAATACAACTATATATAACATTTTAAAAACCATGTTGTATTTAGGTTATCTAATAGTTTATGTAAAAATATTATTTTTTGTTCAATTAAAAAAAAAAGAAAGGAAAGAAAATGAACATCAGCATGAATGTCCTGAAAGGAATATTTGCTTCACTATTCTCAGACCTGGTAATGTTCTGTTCCCACTCTGTATAACTGAAGGTCAATCACAGCCAGGAGAGCCTGAAACAGAGATTATTTTTTATTTCTCAAGGATTCGCTTCAGGCTGAGCCAGATTTAAAAATAGTTAAACAAGAAAACTTGCTAAGTTTCACTTCAACTAAGTTCCCACACCAGAAATGACGAGTCCCAGGTGGTAACCTGCCCATCTTACCTCTCAGAAGACTCGGTGAAAGGTCCCAGTCCGCTACCCCTGACTGTTAGTTTTTTTGTGGCAATCTGTTCAATAAACATATACTAAGCAGCACACGTCCCAGGTACTGGCATTGTAAAGATGACCAAAAGTTCCTGTCCTCAAGGATTCCACAGCTAAGTAAGAATTCTGAAAAACTATTCAAATTTTAAACACACTTCCAAATTTTTAAAACTTTTAGAATTTTCAGCTTGTTCTAACAGGCACTTGATTTTCATAATTGATTTCATTAGTATCTATGAACACTTACACTGTTAACTTTCATCAAATGCAATTATGTCAAAAATGGAATTAATACAGCTCAAAGAAAAAAATTATGAAACTGATCCACTTCCTTCTAAAGCACAGAGAACATACAATTTAAGGAAGAGGAAAACATGGACCAGTATTCTAACACCTATATGAAAAGTCTGAAGTAAGATTTGTTTTAGAATTCCCTGGCAGTCTAGAGATTAGGACATAGTGCTTTCACTGCCATGGCCCCAGGTTCAATCCCGGCACAGGGAAAGATCTTATAAATTGCAGCACAACCCCCTCCACCCCACCACCAAGAAAAACCATGAAAAAGAGAAAAAGATTTACTTTGCAAAATGACATCAATTTCAAAGTTAGCTAACTTTAAAAATTATACCAATTTATTTAACAGTTTTAAACTTGTCACAGCACTTTTGACATTTCATTTTCACAAGAGCTTACATGCGATAATGTTAAGTAACTTCTCATGCAGCTGGTAAGTAGCAGACCTGGGATTAGAAAATGAATCTCCTCATCCTCAGCCTTTTGCGTTTTCCATTACAGTTTCCTTTTAGTCCCCAAGCTGGAACACAATCAAGGGGCAACTCAAACCAGGTTCTCAGTGTAGGTCAGTCTTCATGTCCAGCCTGCTTCTCGTGTTTGAACTGTGGCTTCACCATCCTTCATCACCCAAATTGCCTACAGCGGCCAAGGGTGCCAGATGGATTCTCTCTGAGAGAAGCCAGCCAGTGGCTGGCTCCCACTATTTACAGAAAGAATTCCAAATTTTGTAATCCAATATCTAAGACCTTTCACCATTTGCTACAAACCTGTATTTTAAATCTCTACTTCCCAATACTGTATTTCATATACTATGGCTCCACCCTAGGTCAACACACTGCTGCCATTCTTACTTATTCCTTTCACTCCTCTATATCTTTTTTACATTATTCCTTTCATCTTTAAAGACCTACTTCAAAAAAGCACCTCCACAATGAAGCCCCGCTTGAATTCCATACACCAATTTTTTTCTGAATGTGCTAACCTTTATTCTGAATCTTTCTTTGGACATTTTTCCAGCCTCTGTTATGATTACTAATGTACATGACTTATACCCCCCTCACTGTCGCTCCCTATGGACAATGGTATGCTTATTTCATTTACTCAGTCAACAAATAACTGATTTACAGTAAATGAATACATACTATGTTGAAAAACATGGATACACAGTGAATACGGCAGACCAAAACCCTGCCCTTATGGAGTTTACCTTCTGTTAGTAAATAACATTAATTTGGAAGGTGGTGAATAATACAGTGAAAAGTAAAGCACATTAAAGATATTGAGTAATCTTAAAGATATTGGGTAATATAAAGTAATTGGGCTTCTATTTTAACTAAGTTGGTTAGGCCTATTGGAGAATGTAACATTGAGTAGAGGCTTGAAACAAATAGTAAAAGAACAAAGCACAGAAAGAAGCAAGTGCAAAGGCACTAAGGCATGAGCAAGCACATAAGTTTCTTAGGAAAAGAAAGGCTACTATAACTGACACTAACTGAATCAAAGGGCTTCCCAGGTGGCTCAGTGGTAAGGAATTGGCCTGTCTAGCAAAAGATGTGGGTTCAGCCCCTGGCTCAGAAAGATCCCCTAGAGAAGGAGATGGCAACCCATTCTAGTATCCTTGCCTGGGAAATACCATGGACAGGGGAGCCTGGCGGGCTACAATTCATGCAGTAGCAAAAGAGTCCAACGTTGTTTAGAGACTAAACAACAAAAACTGAGGAAGGAAGGTAGGATACTACAGCAAGGAGTTTTCATGCACTAGAAATATCCTCAAAAGAGTGTAATCGTTTATTATTATGTCTCCCTAATAGTAATAACTACCACTTACTGAACACCTCTGGAGGCACTGGTGTGATTGATGCACATTAATTCTAATCCACACAAAAATGAGAAAAAGCTATCATTACCCCCCACCTTTTAGGGAAAGAAACCAAACCTCCCAGAGGTTAAATCTCAAGTAGTTCAGTTCAGTTCAGTCGCTCAGTCGTGTCCAACTCTCTGCGACCCCATGAACTGCAGCACGCCAGGCCTCCCTGTCCATCACCAACTCCCGGAGTTCACCCAGACCCACGCCCATGGTGTCAGTGACGCCATCCAGCCATCTCATCCTCGGTCATCCCCTTCTCCTCCTGCCCTCAAACCCTCCCAGCATCAGAGTCTTTGGGATTCACATAAAAGTTGCACAGCCCAAAATGGAACCTAACTGTCCACTCGACTCAACTTCTATACAGACTACCCACATCTAAGAGTTCTCATTATTTACTTCTGCTTGGTTTCCATTGCTTTAATTTTTTCCAGCCTCTCCTTGGGCTAATTATTTTTAAACATAGTAACTATAAATACTATGGAACCTAACTTTCCAATCCTATTTAGCAACAGTAATTATAAATTAAAATTTTAACTTACATGTAAGTTTAATATGGTCTCTTATGAATAAAAGGCTGGAAGAGGTTAGAGATGACTTATTCATTCTCATTTCCTCGTAAATAAAACCCTTTATTCTCATTTAAAGTTTTAAGCCCTGGCAGAGTAGCTCCAGCCTGGAAAGAAGAAAATACAGAAGTAGCAAAAGGAATGAATAGTTACTGAATACTTTTTTAAATTTACCTCCTAGCCTCCATACTCATTTTACTTACCAACTAACATAAAACCTACTCAACTGAGCATAACATACTGCTTCAACAGACAGCTTACTGGTATGAAACAAAGATCTCTATTCTCTCATATTTATTGTTAGTACTTAACAAAAAATGTACTAACTGGGTTCATGGTACATAGGGAATTTCTAGAAACAAAACTAAAACATAGCGTGTAGTAAATGAATTGAAAAATCTAGAAAAGAGATTCAAGAGACAAACACAAAATCAAAGGTATAATGAATTTTGTTCAGTCGTATGGCGAGAGAAGGTTCACTGACTTTAAAAAAGTTAGGAAATTAAACAGGCCATGCTCAAAACGTTACAGCGACATCTAAGGCTTGTTCAACTGTCAATTAATATCTCCATGGGAGCTGAAACAATCTTTTAGAACTGTAACAAAATGAAACTATTTTAATGAACTTAATGAAAAGGCGCCCCGAAAATGCCAGACCAGGTTTCCGTGGGATTTACTGGGAATCCAAATCACGGTGGAATTAATTACGGGGGAAATTACTTCCATCTTAGAACACGCGTGGCTCAGGGTCTCCAGAGGAAAGAGGCGCCCCTGAGGAGTCCTTCCCGACCCAAGAGGGGCAGGCCTGCCCACAGTTAGCCCCTTCGCGCTCGCCTGAAATGAAGAAAAGTGGAGACCTCACCGAAGTTGGCTGGCCCGCCGCGCGGCTTCCCCTCCGCTATCCGGCCCGGGTCACCTCTGCTCACACCCCCACACAGGCCGCTCCGGCTACCCGCTCCTGAGCTCGCGCGGCCACCGCCTTCGTCTCCGTCCAGTGGGAGGTGTGAGCATCCAGGGCTGCAGCCGTGCGCACCGCTTCCTCCATGGGGGAGCGCCCGGGGGAACTTGTCCCAGACGACCTCCAGCCCCCACCACAGCCGCCGCCACCGCCGCCACCGCCGCCACCACCAGGACCTAAAGAGACAGCTCAAGAGAGCCTGGGCGCGGCCGAGTGACGCACGAGGCAGCGCGCGCACGCGCAGTGTGGCGCGGCAAACGCCCCGCCCCCGGCGCGCCTTCCGGAGAAGGAGCGGGACAGAGGAAAGAGATCTGGATTGTTGCCTGACCAAGTGATCAAACTCAAATCAACATCAACATCAGGCAGTACCGGTGCGGTGAATTCCCATGCGCGGTTAGCACATCAAGCTATGTCTCTAAGCTATCCTAGGGGAAGGTGCTCCTAGAGGGCAAGGGCGGGACTAGAGTGAGACCCGGAGGCTCGGGCGAATAGGAGGCGGCCAAGGGGTGAAACCAAGTGCTGGGGGGCGGGGCGGGGTTTGGCCTTCTCCAGGTAAGGCCTTCTCTTCCCAGAGGGTAACTTACTGAATCGGAAACTATTCGTTATGTTCTTTGGGAGGGATCATTGTTTGCTAAAAAGCCGACCTCCCGATACTTGAGAGATTTATTTTTCATGAGATGCACGGGAAACCCACTCTTAAGCTGCCCTGCCTTGGCTTCTTCTGGAACATAGGAAGTTCCTGGGACCCATGATCATGGTTTCGTCGAAAAAGGACGAGGAGGGCTCATTTATTTATTAGAAACCAGAGGAGCAACAATGGCAATGGCACCCCACTCCGGTACTCTTGCCTGGAAAATCCCATGGACGGAAGAGCCTGGTGGGCTGCCGTCCATGGGGTCGCTGAGGGTCGGACATGACTGAGCGACTTCACTTTCGTGCATTGGAGAAGGAAATGGCAACGCACTCTAGTGTTTTTGCCTGGAGAATCCCAGGGACGGGGGAGCCTGGTGGGCTGCCGTCTATGGGGTTGCAGTCGGACACGACAGAAGTGACTTAGCTTAGAGGAGCAACTAGCTGGGTCTGGAGTGAGACCTGCTAATAAAACAATAATACCTTGGTTACAGGTGCAGTTCCTCTGGGGATATTTTTCCAGTTTTTGACTAGATACGGGAGCACTATTATACCAAATTTAAATAATTTTGGGTGGGAATCTTTCTAAAATGAACTCTGCTTATTTAGCCAGAAAATGCCAAATGTAATTTGCTTGTTTAGGACTGTAGTCTCATTGGACTATTATCTAGACTGCACAGCCCCTGACTACTCTGGTTTTGGTAACTGTGCAGCTTCTAATTTAAAAGCTTTTAATCTTCCCTAAACTTGGCAACCAGACAACGTCCTTTTTAGAATTGGCTCAGAGGAACTTTTTTGTTTACTTTTTTGGTCTCACCTGTTGTATCTAGAGGACATGGTCAAATAAGCAATTACATTGACTATTGAAAGATAGTTGACAAGCTGGTCTCTAATGATGCAGTAGAGTGTTAAAAATGGCTCTAATTCTGTACCCATCCATGTGCGCACACATTTTGCAGAGTGGCTTTGCAGTTCTACTCCATCCTGACTTTGCCTTAGCCAAGAAAATGTGGTTGCCAGCCTAAATCATGATAAGAAGCCTGGACTAGTGGGCTGGAGGAGGAGACCAGGTGGAGCAGAGCACCTTGCAAAGCCACCTAACTGACGGAGAGAACAGACATAGAGCCAGGCTGGTTGAGGTTCACAAAACTGTACTGTTGACCCAGAGATACATGAGAAAGAATAAAGGAATCTTCTATTAAGCCACTCTTTTTGACATGAATAGGTATGTAGCAATAACATAAATTCCAACAGGTACCTCTCGGAGGCAAGTGGCTGTAATGGAAGCAGTGGCTAGTTCGTATGAGCAAAAACGCTTTGAAACTATGTTGACCTAACAAATTTGCTCGTGCCTCTTTTCTGCCAGTATTGTAATCATACCAACTAAATCCTGCCTCATCTAGTCATCTCTCTCTCATCACTGTAGCTCACAGACTCATCTCAAATTCATTATCTGAACTCACCACACACCTGACACTTATGTCTGCACAGTGTGTTATTTTTATAAGTATATGTAATATTCCCTGTAATGTGATACAAGCTCCTTAAATGCCCAGATAACTTCTTCAGCACCTGATGATGCACATCTTATATACCAGAAGTGTTCAAGCATTGATCAGGAGATATTTTTAAACTTTTAAAAGTTGAATGCGTTTTCATATACTGCTAGTAGGATTGTAAAATGGTACAACTTCCTTATAAAACACTTTGGCAATTTCTGAAAAAATTAAACACATGATCCAATGATCCAGCTGTTCAACTTCTAGGTAATTTTACCTAAGAGAATGAAAGCATATACCATTAAAAGATATAATGTAAATGTGTGTAATGTGAATATAAATGAACATTCAATAAATTTTATTTATAATAAAAAAATAGAAACAATCTAAATGTCTGTCAATAGATGAATGGATAAACAACTACTGTAGGTCCATGTAATGGAATACTACTGAGCAATAAAGGCGAATGAACTGTTGATACATGCTATAATATGGTGGCATGTCAAAGTAATTCTGATAAGTGAAAGAAGCCAGACCAAAGAGAGAGTATATATAGATTATTACAGTCATAAAATTCCAGGAACTGGATGGTAATATATAGCAATAGAAAGCAGATGAATGGTTGGGAGTAGAGGGGGCAAGGAAGGCAGACAGATTACAGTGGGGTAAAAGGAAACTTTGAGAGTGATAGGTATGTTCATTGTTTTGCTCGTGGTGATGCTTTCATCATATGACATCATATATATTAAAACATACCAAGTTGTGTATTTTATATATGTGAAGTTTATTGCATGTCAATCATAGCTCAATAAAACTATTAAAATCTACTTTTATCATTGTTATAGAAGTAGAGGCAAGATTTATTAAGTAATATTTTTTAAAAATCATGAATTAGTAAACCAAAATTACTTCTCATATGTAAATTATCCTTCAATGACTCTCCAGTGTTTCGGTTTTGTTACCGTAGATGTCAGCCAGAAACATGAGAGCAGCGTTTCAGATAATCTTTTAAATTTAGCTCAACCCCCTATTAGTAATTTTACCCTTTACACTGAAAAGTAAACAAGTTTAGACATTCTCTAGCATTTTAACAGTTTATTATTATATACATTTTTCAATTAATATTAGTTTACTCAAGGCCATAGATAGCTGACACATGTAGTAGGCATTTTCTAATACATTTGTTAGAGGAAGAGGGGAGAGCTCTCTGAAAAAGTAATAACTTGAAATGAATTTTTGGGTAGAACACTAGGATATTTATTAAAAGCCAGATGTTGGCTTTTTTTAATATTTAATTATTTTAATGAGGTGTGACACTATTAAGAAATAACCACAGAATCCTTCAAAACTTGTACACATCCGTGTGTGTGCTTGGTTGCTAAGTCATGTTCGACTCTTTTGCAACCCCAGAGACTGTAGCCCACCATGCTCCTCTGTCCATGGGATTTCCCAGGCAAGACTACTGGAGTGGGTTGCCATCAGATGTTGGCTTTTAACAGTTGCTTCACTTGATGAAATGTTAAGTGGATCAAGTGGGGAGTATTATGGCCCCCCAAAGATACCTACAGTCCTCATCCTCAGAACCTTGTGAGTATGATTAAGTTAAGCATCTTAAGATAATCCTGGATTGTCCAGGTGGGCCCAAAATAATCACAAGGGTCCTTGTAAGAGGGAGGCGGGGGTATCAGAGTCAAAGAATGAGATGTGACAGTGGAAGAAGAGAAATGTAACACTGTTGGCTTTGAAGATGGAGAAAGCGAAACAAGCCAAAGAATGTGCATGGTCTCTGGAAACTGCAAAAGGCAGAGAACAGGTCTCCTCAAGTGCCTCTAGAATGTAATCCTGCCAACATCTTGACTTGAGCCCAGTTAAACTTGTGTTGGACTTTGACCCTCACAACTGTAAGATAGTAAGTTTGTGTAGTTGTAAACCACAAAGTTTGTGGTAATTTGTTAGAGCAGCAATAGAAAAGCAACAGTGAATAAACATGCCAAAATAGGGGAAGAACACTGAGATCCTCCAGACATCTTCGCCCCAAATGATTCCATTTTATAGACAGACAGCTTAATCTGAACTTCCTCCACCTTCCAGCCCGTTATCTCAATTATTTTACATGGATCTGTTGTGTTTGTTACTTGATTGGCATCTCTCCTATCCTGCTTGCCATGGCACAACTCCAAACCCCACACTTACAAATTTCTTCAGCTGGAATTAATACCTTTTTTCTTTGAACTGATAATATAGATACAGGTATCTGTTTATTTCTCTATTTCTTGACTGTGCCTCAGCTTTCCAAAACAAAAAGTCTTTTTGAAACTACCTATGATATGGGTTAAAAATATGGTGTGATTAATATTACATCAAAGATGCTGGCATGTGATGTCTAAAGGTCAACTGACAGGGATATAACTCATCAACAGAGGAAGTGGAAACTAGGGAGCACATCTGATTTTCTATACTCCTCAGCATCAGATATAGAGCTCAGGTTCAATAGTAGGATACTTGGCTACCAGCTACAACTAACAGTTTTGTAATAGTAACCAACACAGGCAAGTTTTTGAAGAATTTGGCACTTACACATTTCATCCCAAAAACCTATGTAGAAAGGGTTATCCATTTGGTGGTTTCTTAAAATGTTTTTTCCTGATTTCTGTACAGATATACTATGATCAAAATGTGAGTAATTAAATCTTTTTGGATAGAGCCTAAGGAAAAGTATTTTGCTCAAATATTTTTTCTTCATTCAATAAAATTACTTTAGGACACTAATAAAGATTAGTGACAAGATTTTTGATGACAGAGTATTAAAATGTGTTATGATTCTCCAATTTTCAATGTATTTAAAATCTGTTATATATCTCAAAAACATGTAAAAGACATTAACATATTAAAATACAAATGGTTTTCTTTAATACATCATTTCATTGTATCAGAAGGTAGTCACTGGGTGGTGAATTCCTTCACACATAGATTTGCATCCTAAGATATGCATGAGTGGACATTTTCTACATCCTGATGGAGACCTGGGCTATTTGTTTCTTTGAAGAAAATGAGAAGCATCTGATTGAGAAATTAAGATGATACGGAACCTGAGACCACACAAACTTCTCATGTAAAGGGCAAAAAAGCAACGAGTGTTCAGCTAGAAATAAGTTATTTTATTTTAAAACACATACATATTAATAAATATTATTGGAAAACTTAATAAATAGCCTTTTATTTACATAAGGCAATTACAACATGCTATGACTACTTCTATAAAGCAGAATATAAGCAAGTATTAGTCATTGACAAAGATGTGTGTGTGCTAATTGGAAGCTCTCCTGATACATTTACATGAAAAAAATTTTATCAACCAACCAACATTTTACATTTTTTATCTAGTTTTATTCTTCTTTCACAATTATATTCCATTTTACAAGAAAGTTATTTAAAGAGGCAAAAACACTCAGGAATTCTACTGAAAAACAGTACTCTTAAATTTTTCCAAAGTGTAAAAACACTGACATGAGGTTGGGGTTGGGGACAAATTATTATGGTCTGACAAATAAAAGAAAGAGATTCTGCGCTTTTCAGTGTGGCCCTTGGCACTAATGGTCTGGGAGTTCCTGACATGCACCTGGTGTCAGGTAGCTCATACAGGGTTGAGCCGCTCGGAAGCAGGAAGTTCAGCATCACCCATTACAAAGTCAACACAACAGAATTCATCTGGCTTACAGGTCATTGATTCTTTTGCAGAACGTACACCTTTGTGGAATGTCAAAGAAGCTCATCACACCATCAGAATGTGATCTCTCAGTGCAGCTCTTTAAAGTCCTTGTTTAGTTTCCGTATTTCACAACAGAATATATAAAACCTGTCTTTTTAAAACAAAAAAATAAAGGAAAATTAAAGCTTCATAGAATCATGCAAGCTTTACACCCAGTGCTTCCTTTGCTTACTCAGTGCTCAAAAGTTGCATGGTCCTGAGCAGACAGGATGCCCAGTCCATCACTCCCAAGGAGTCCTGTACATGCGCTCTGGTCTGAGGTGACCAGCATATGCTAAAGATGCAAGCGCTCTTACACAGATATGGAGACCCATCCCACCCTTTAGAGGTAGAGAAACTGAGGCACAGAAAGGTTAAGTGACTCACCTACAGTTGCACAATTCAGAGGAAAATAGAGAAAAGAACAAATAAATCCTCCCGGCTCATGCTCTGGGGCCTAGACTAAGCTTTTTATCATATTGGGTACATTTGAAATAGATGTTTATTTGCATGATCATTGCTGTACTGAGTATCAACTTTTCACTAGACAGTATTTTTTGATGTAACAGAAAGTTACACTTTTTTAAAATATAATTCTTTTGTTGCATTTAACAGCATGTGAGAAAACATATGAAAATAAATGAGTTGTGAAATTGGGCCAAATTCTTGTTCCCATTCCTATATTTCTTAATCTATTCAAGTATATGATGGAGGTATAAGAATCTGGCCAGATGTGAAAACTCACTTATAAGCTAAAGGATAGACCCTCAAAATTCATCACCAGTAAAACTTTGAGGCGGAGGTGAGGAATACAGAAAGTTGAGGTATTTTACATGATAAACTGTTTTATGGTGTGACTGGTGTAAACTGGTCTTTCTCTTCCCAACTCAAACTAATAGACCTCTAGCTATGATGAATAAAACATATGAAAAACTATTAATAACACAGACATGTCTTTGAGAGGAAGGTCAATGCTAAGGATTTAATGTTACATTTTTGGTCCCTGAGAAGGTAGAACACCAAGATTCCCTCAAATCCTGCTTGATGGGGGAACTATTTCCATGGTGTCAGACACAGTAAGGACAACTTCATCAGACCACTGGCGCCGATTGGTCAGTCATGAACAGATCTAAACTAAAGCTTCTTCTCTTTGCAGGTTCCTACTCAGTCCCAGGAATTCTAAGTCAGGATCAAGTAGGCGTCAAAGAAGAGTGATGGGCCGAGCTCTGCACATTCCTCTTCTGGGTTAGTTGAGAAGCTCAGAAAAGAGAGGTATCATCTCCCAATAAGAATTAGGCAGCCCAACAGTAGCCTGTGACCACAAACACCTCAGTCTCCGTGGACTCATCCACGCCCACAGACAGTGCATCTCAAGCACTTTACAGGTGTCTAGGAACTGGCCTCTAGAAGTTAGCACAGTATTCACAAAGAACTGAGAGGTCAATGAAGAAGGAAGATGAGAGCTGACTGCCTACTTCAGTAGTACTTCCTTCTATCAGATGAGAAACCCAAAGAAAAACCCAGAGACCGATCTATTGACTACACCCAGAATCAACCTCTGGAAATAAAACCGCAGATAACAAATTGGCTTGAAAAGTAGGACTTGAAAGAATATTTCTTATTGCTGAACCAAGAGCAGCAAAGTGTATTCACTAACTTTCTAATGTGAAAAGACCATAATAACATCTGAGTGATGATACCCCCTGAAGACCCACCTGTGGGGAGTTCTTGCTCCCCATGTGGCAGTGGGGAGACTGCCCTTCCTCTCCAGATTCTTCTCTGCAGAGATGGAGCAGTCCTATAAAACAGCAAAATACTCAGGGTGATCTCGGTGCTGGGTTTGGGTTAGAATCCTTAATAGGCCGTACACTTGACCACTGAGCAGAACAGGAAGCAATCTTTTAGCAAAGATTCAGAGGAGAAAACAAGGCATTGTCCAAGTATGAGAAGAGAGGCATGGCCTATTTAGGTATCTATCCAGGTAAATGTGCAAGTTTTGATCACAAACACGATTTTATAGGAGGCTTGAAAACAAGTGGACAATTTTTTCCTTAGTTTTATCAAAGATAAAACCCAGAGAATAGCATAATAATGAAAATGTTTACTTTTGGAAAGATCACTGTAAGACCTATCCCCATTCTGGGCCTTTCTCTTTAAAGCTTTTATTTTTTTAAATTCCAAATAAATTATATAAATTATAAAAACACAGATTTGTAAAATAAATACTGTAAGTCAGAAGTTAGTTATACGCTCTATGTCAAACTTGAAAAGTAGGCTGTTAGACTGCTGGTCATGTCAGTTACTTCCAGGCTACAGTCACACTTGGAATACAATAGATGATATGAATTGCATTCCACTGGAAGAAAAGCTGTGCATCCTACCAAAGTAATCTGCTAAACAGATATAAATTTGGAAGAGTCTAACTATTCTGGGGCTCATCACCTTCAAGAGATGACAAGTTGTTTATACTTAGAGTTTTTACTTTACTAAAAAAAAAATCATAGGGAGATAATCCAGAAAATATCACCTGTAAGTATCTATGGAATAACCACAGATTAACTGCAATCAGGAACATCAACAGATTGATTTAAATAAACTAAGCTTCACATGTAAACTGCAACTAAAAAAAATAGTAATTTCCATGAACTTTCTTATACTTGTATAGCCACAGTATTTTTTGAATATCTCAACTCCTTACCTAGGAAACTGTTTTTATGCTCAAAAGTGTATTTATACACCTACATTTTTAGAAAATTCAGTTCAATAAATTAAAGCCTGTATTCCTAAAAATAATGATGATAAAAAACAAACCTTCAAGAGTTGATAAAAAAAAAAGTAATGGATTTCTGAGCATTTATTAACCATCAGTTACTATAAGATTTAGAAAATTTTTAAAATAATCTTGCTGCTGTTAGTTCACAGCTCACTGACAACTCATGATCATCCAATGTACTTTTAATTCATAAGGGTGTTTTTTGCTCTATCCTTGCTTTATTTAGCCTCTTTATTCAACACTTTAGGGAACTATCCCTTAGGTCTTTAGAAATGTTCTTTTTATTAAAAAAAAACACTTTTTTTTCTATTGACATTCCTTAGTAATTTTAACTGGGTATTATTAAATTCCATGTTCTACTTCACCGAGTCAATCCCATCACTCTACTCAGTCCCATCTTTCAACTTCGCTTAGTTCCCTAAGCCATTTAAACAAAACACTGCCCTGCGGACTCTCCTGGTGGTCCAGTGGTTCAGACTGTACTTCCACTGCATGGGGCACCGTTTCAAGCCCTGGTAGGGAAACCCCACGTTTCACAGGGTGGGATGGGGGGAACGATACTGCAGATGAAGTAAATAGACATCTTGATGACTATCTGCATCACTCTGTGCTTTGTTACTATTTCATACACATGGAAGGTTACTATAGACAGGCAAATGACCTCTTTTAATCCAAATGCTGAGATCAGTTCAGTTCAGTCGCTCAGTCATGTCCGACTCTTTGCAACCCCATGAATGGCAGCACGCCAGGCCTCCCTGTCCATCACCAACTCCCGGAGTTCACTCAGATTCGTGGCCATCGAGTCAGTGATGCCATCCAGCCATCTCATCCTCGGTCGTCCCCTTCTCCTCCTGCCCTCAATCCCTCCCAGCATCAGGCTCTTTTCTAATGAGTCAACTCTTCGCATGAGGTGGCCAAATACTGGAGTTTCAACTTCAGCATCATTCCTTCCAAAGAAATCCCAGAGCTAATTAACGGCTATTTTGCATTTCAGAAGTTTAATGACAGATTGGGTCAGGGAGTGCGGAGTGCTTTGTCATCTCAAACAACAGGGAGATGGTTAAACTGTTTTCATTTTTGTTAGAAATTCTTTCTAAAACTATGTGTGTTCCAATTTGTAGCAAAAAAAAAAAACCAAAAAACAAAACTTAAGCTTGTGTCCTTTAACTTGTTCCTGAACTCATATGTGCCACTGAACAGTTACTATCTCATTTAACAGCCTATTATCAACTTAAATAATTTCTTCTTAGTGGATACAATGCTTGCTGAATGAGAACACAGGTAAATTTAATACTGGATCCCAGTTATGTTAGACTGAATACAAATAAAATACCTCATGCTACTTAGTCAATTGTCTTTCATTGGATTATAACACATGCTGAAAGGGTCAACTTACTCTAATGTGTCTTTCATCTTGATTCTCTTCCAATAAGTAATATACTATAATTTATAACTACTTTGAACATTTAAAGTTTGAATAGTGAAATACTAAAGTATAATCATGGAAGTTGCATTATTCTAATCTAAGAGAACATACACACAGTAATAGTCAAATTAAGTGAATAGTTCAAGTGATAAAGGCACTGAAATTGATTTGAGCTACTGAAAATCATCCTGCAAATGGAACAGTATATGGTATCCATTCACTCTTCTCTCTCTGTTTCCAATTAAAATGTCTAGGAGTCAGGGGTAGGAGAGTCAACACATCAGAGGATTAAAAACAATTAAATGTATATACCTCTGATTTGGATGGAACACCTGAATGTTATACATGCTTAATGCAAAATAACAAGACTAAAGACACATTTACTGTAGAATCAGACTTCAAGACAACACCTTCTCCCCTTTCCAAAGTAAGCTTCTAAATAAGAATATCTGTTCCCCTGCAAACACTAACCAGAACAGGCCCGCTCTATTTAAATAATGATAGTGGTTTAAAAGAAAAAGT
Organism: Aepyceros melampus; assembly: GCA_006408695.1. Classification (NCBI taxonomy): domain Eukaryota; kingdom Metazoa; phylum Chordata; class Mammalia; order Artiodactyla; family Bovidae; genus Aepyceros; species Aepyceros melampus. The sequence continues at coordinate 88,519 of SJXQ01008655.1, forward strand.
ATTCATCAAAGCTTCCAGGTTAATGGCAATGAACATAAGATTCCTCTCATCAGAGAGAGATGACACTCAGGCAACCATTGAGCAACTTCAGAGAACAGAAGGCTGAGTCCACACTCCAGTGCTAAGCAACGCATCCTCATTCTCCACCAGCCTATTCATCATATATAAGCAACTCCAACACAAGCGATTTACTTGTGTAAATTTACTCTTCTACTTCACATCAAATTAGGACCAGAAACCATATCTTCTTTCTGTTCCTCAAGCCATACAATTCCTTGTTACATTCTAGTCCGTTTTCACATTAGATTTGTTCATCTCCCCCAGGTTGAAGTTGAACTCTTTGAACACCTGTATAAGGACAATTCCAACGGAGACAGTGGTGAACCCACAGGCCATGCCCAAGAAGTCCACCAGACCCACGTTGCTCCACTCCCGGAAGAGGATGGCTGAGGCCAGCAAGACCAGTGTGGTGAACACCACGTAGTAGATGGCCCCAAACACAGAGGAGTCGAAGCACTCGAGGGCCTTGTTGATGTACCTGAACTGGACGATGATACTGCAGCCAAGCACGGCCAGGAGCACCAGGCACAGGCAGAGGGCCCGCTGACTAGATGGGTTGTTGTGGAAGATGTCTTGGGCAGCCAGCCCAATGCCCTTGGTGGAAGGCACGGTGAAACTCCCCAGCAAGGAGCAGATGCTGATGTAGACCATGATGTTGGTGGGCCCGTGGGCCGGTGCGATCCAGAAGATGAGCAGCAGCAGCATGAGCAGCACAATGCACAGATAGCCCACAAACACTGGAAAAGAGGGGGCACACAGTGACCGGGGGGCTAGCAGAGCAGCCCCCATCCTCCGCCCCACCACCTGCCCCTGCCCTAGTCACCAGGACTCTCTACTGCTCCAGGTGTGCTTAACCAGACCCACTGAGCTCATTCCACAAAAATGTTTTCCCATCACTATTTTCACCATTAAAAACTTCATAGCTCCTACATATTACAAGTCAATAAATAAGTCTCTATTAGTAATATTTTGTAACATTAAATGTCAACATATACACTATGAGATTTTTTCTTTTTCTTTTTTGCGCACACGGCATGGCACGCAGAACTATGCCCAGCAGGGATCAGACCCATGCCGCCTGCAGTGGAAACATGGAGTCCCAACCACTGGACTGCCTGGGAAGTCTCAAGAATCTTTTTTAAGCTAGTCCACAAGATGGTCGACTCAACAAACCCTAGGCAGAGTACTCCTGTTGGGGGAGGGAAGGGAAAGAGAGTCATGTGGGGTCTTAAAGAACATGAGGGAAAACCGTGGGGTGTCTCTGGCTGTGGCAGGGACTGAGGGCTGCACGCAGAGGCCACGGGTCCTCAGGTGTGTAGAGAGTTTCACACAACAAAAAATCATCAGATTCTCCTCACAACTTCTGAGTGTCACCTTGGACAGGTAACTGAAAAATGACCCTGTTTTATGTACAAAACAAAGTAATTTGGCAAACATTTAATATATATTGAATTTTTCAGTAATTCAAGAGTTAGTTTCCATTTCAGAAGATCCCACTGCTGGGAGTTTCCTTATGGCCAGGTAATTAGGATTCCAGGCTTTCGCCAACAGAGTCAGGGTTTAACCCCAGGTCAGGGAACTGAGATCCTGCAAGCTGTGTGGTCCAGCCAAAGAAAAATAATAAAAGAAGATCCCATCAATGATGGCAAAATCCCAAGTGAGTCAATAAGACAACACCTCCACATCATCTGTTTTGCACCTGCCAGATTGTCAGCAACTCCACATATGCTGTAGGGTCTGCTGGCTTTAATGTATCTATTCCTGTGGCTATACTTGAACATTCTATTTTATTCCAAAGTGTTATTCTTAGGGCATTATGTTGACTGCTATTTATATGTACATGGAAGCTGTATTTGCCATGAATTTCATTCCCAGATTGTAAAGTGGGTGCCAGGCACTGGGCCTGAGAGGGCTGGTTACAGCCTGGACATGTGTACCAGCAAACAGGTGGTGGGAGTCCCCTCTTCCCCAAGGGTAGTCTGCTGCAAGAGAGGATTCAGGAAGACACTACAGCTGAAAGCTGTCTGGGAGCCTGACCTATAAACAGGGGAAGACATAGTGAAGGACAGAGAGCGCAGTGTGCACAAACGTATCATAAAATATTGCAAAAGCATGGGCTGTGTTTGTGGAAAAATCAGAAAAAGCAGCTGAGCCTGAATGTGTAGTGGATTTCCCTGGTGGTTCAGATGGTAAAGAATCTGCCTGCAATGCAGGAGACCTGGTTCAATCCCTGGGTTGGGAAGATCCACTGGAGAAGGAATGGCTACCTCCTCCAGTAATCTTGCCTGGAGAATCCCACGAACAGAGAAGCTTCATGGGCTACAGTCCGTGGGGTCACAAAGAGTAGAACATGACTGAGCAACTAACATTGAATGTGCAGGAGTTTCGTCTTTTGAGTCTCATGGAGATGGGGGTGGGAGGTGGGAGGGTGGTGACTGCAGTTATCAAAAAAGGAATGAAAGAGAAAGTAGGCAAAAAATATATACCAAAGAACAAACAAAAAACACATACAGAGCTCTACAGGGTCTCTAAAGATGAATTAAATCAGGCCTTGGCTCTCAGAGAGCTTCACAACAGAAGGAGGAACCGAGGCCTGGACACATGGTGGTCCTAAGGGAAACAACATGTGGGAGGCCTGCAGAATTGGCACCCGTTATGCTATGGATAGGGAGGCAATGTCAATGTACAAGGTCCAGTCCCAAGAGGCAGCAAAGGGGCCAGGTCAACAGGGCAGCCCCAGGGGACAGCTGTGGACAGTGGTGAGCAAAGAGGAACCAGGGGCCTGGAGGACAGATCACACAGCAGGGCAGGGCAGAGGGTACAGCTCCCCCGGGGAGAGCCACAATGGGGGCAGCAAGCTCTCTGGCAGTGAGGCCTGAGTTACCTGGATTGGTCAGCTTCTCCTCCAACTCAGCCTGAGTAGTCACACTCTCAGATTTCGGGGAATGGATAATCAGCACGACAGAACCCGCACAGCTTAGCAGACACCCCAACTTTCCAAGATGTTGAGCTTTTCTTTCAGAAGATAAGAAGCTAAAATGGACCTTCAATTTTAAAATAAGAAATGATTAAATCAAACTATCTGACCTGTTTCTTTTCATTGCAGGTGTTATTAAAGCTACCTTTTCTTTATAGTCACATTTTATTTTTAAATCAGTTTTTAAGTGTAGAAGGATTAGGAATTTATTGAAGTTGCTATTTCAATGTGAACAGAATTTTCATACCAATTCCAAGCACAGCCAATATATAATGATACTCTTAAAGTCATCATGATATTATTTCAGTAGATATGAAATATACCAGGATAGAAAAATAAGATTTATGATTGACCAACAATTAAAATATGGCTTCCATAGTTTTAAAAGTAAACAGTCCAAAAACACTATGTTTTTGTTAAGTAGGATATGAAAGTTGTTAAAATAATTACAAGTAATTTATGATCAAAACACTTACATTAAAATGAATTAAATTGAGAAAGTGCACAAATAAGAAAAAATCAAAATGCTAACAGAAACTGAATTATGATAGAAAGAATCTGGGTGATTACTTTTAAAATGTGATCACATTACTTCTTTAATGCAAGAAAAAACATTCCTCATAAAACATCTATAATTTTAAGGCTGGTAATTTGTAGTTTTTCAGTTGCTAAGTTGTGTCTAACTCTTTGCAACCCCATGGACTGCAACATGCCAGGCTTCCCTGTCCTTCACTATTTCCTGGAGTTGGCTCAGATTCATGTCCACTGAAGCAGTGATGTTATCTAACCATCTCATCCTCTGCCGCCCACCTTTCCTTTTTTGCCTTCAATCCTTCCCAGCATCAGGGTCTTTTCCAGTGAGCTGGCTCTTTGCATTAGGTGCCCAAACTATTGGAGCTTCAGGTTCAGCATCAGTCCTTCCAATAAATATTCAGGGTTGATTTCCTTTAGAATTGACTGTTTTGATCTCCTTGCAGTCCAAGGGACTCTCAAGAGCCTTCTCCAGCACCACAAATTTGAAGCATCCATTCTTCGGCACTCAGCTGCTTTATGGTCCAACTCTCACATCTGCATATGATCACTGGAAAAACTATACCTTTGACTATACAGACCTTTGTTGGCCAAGTAATGTCTCAGCTTTTTAATATGCTGTCTAGGTTTGTCACAGCTTTCCTTTCACGGAGCAAACATCTTTTAATTTCATGGCTGCAGTCATCTTCCTCAGTGATTTTGGAGCCCAAGAAAATAAAATCTGTCACTGCTTCCACTATTTCCCCTTCTGTTTGCCAAGAAGTGATGGGACTGGATGCCATGATCTTATTTTTTGTTTGTTTTAATTAATTTGAAGGATAATTGCTTTATGGTATTGCATTGGTTTCTACCAAACATCAACATGAAACAGCCATAGGTTTACCCATGGCCCCTCCCTGATCTTATTTTTTGAATGTTCAGTTTTAAGGCAGCTTTTTCACTCTTCTCTTTCACCTTCATCAAGAGGCTCTTTAGTTCTGCTTCATTTTCTAAAGCTGGTAATAGTGTTTCTTAGTTCCCTGTATATAATTTGAATCGGGAAACCTGGGCTTTTTCTAAATCATGGGATTGGTCATTGTCAATTTGCTACTGTCCATGCCAAAGGCACTCAGAGAATAGGGAGGACACACAAGACCCAGATACATATAGGATTATTTCCAATAATCATTTCATAGATAAGGAAACCAAGCCACAGAAATGATCAGCATTTAACCCAAAGCCACAAAGCTAACAAGAGGTGAAGCCATGGAGAGGTCAAAACTCCCATCTTCCCCTTACAGCACTTTGTGTCCCTGGTCTCCAAGGAGACCCAGCAGTGCAGTTGAGAAAAATAAGCAACATATTTGAAGAAACCACCCGGGATACTATAATATGGAAAGTGAAAGTGCTGTCGCTCAGTCATGTCCGACTCTTTGTGATCCAGTGGACTGTAGCCCACCAGGCTCCTCCGTCCATGGCATTCTCCAGGCAAGAATACTGGAGTGGGGTGCCATTTCCTTCTCCAGGGGATCTTCCCAACCCAGGGATGGAACCTGGTCTCCCTCATTGTAGGCAGACATTAACCCTCTGAGCCACCTGGGAAGCCCCACTATAATACAGAACTGGATATTAAATTGAGGGGCTCCAAATAGATGCACAGAGAGGTGGAAACCAGAGGAGTGGGAAGCTCCAAGAAGAAAGCGATAGCCTGGAGTCAGCCTGAGACACTGGGTGGGCCCATGGCAAGAGGGGAAGGGGCTGCCATGCATGAAAGAAAGGGGCAGGGACAATCCTGCACCATGAGGCCAACTCATCTTTTATTCCACTCTTAGTATTACACCAGAGTACAAATTAAAAAGTATTTTTACAAAAAAGAGTGTCTAACAGAAAACCGGAGGGATACCCTTTCTCCTCTCTTCCTGGGCTACAGTAACTTCAGCTTGCTACCTTTTGAGCCAAGATTAAACAAAAAGCATACAGAAGCTCTTTGACTTAAGTCAGGAGTCAACAGACTATAGCTGAAGGTCCAAGGCAGCCCTTCACCTGTTTTTGTAAATAACATCTTTCTGTATCACAACCACATCCACACAGTTAGTCAGCTCTGTGGCTACTTTCTACCATGTTGGCAGAGGCAAGCAGCTGCAACAGAGGCCACAAGGCCCACAAAGCCTAAAATGTTCACCATCTGGCCCTGTACAGAAAAAGGTGGCCACTCCCAAAGTTAAGTGATCTACAGAACTAAGCACACATCTACTTGGACAGTTGGCCTGAGATGGAGGCACAAGTTACGTGTTGGCATCAGGGCCACAACACAGAGGAGCAGTATCCTACTGGAGGGCTTGGGGAGTGGAGCAAGGATGGGAGGGTGGAGTAAGAAATAGTGTGATAAAAGGAAAGAAGGGGAAAGAAACTTAATGCCAAGAAAGAGTCAATAAACTATCTTAATAAACTTATAGTAATAGAAAGCAAACAACAACATGCTGTAGAATTGACAGCAAGGTCTTGAAAAGAAATCTACACACTCTTGCTCATAGCAGCATTATTAACAATAGCTAAAATGTAGAGGCAAATCAAGTGTTACTGGTGGATGCATGAACAAGTAGACAGAGCACAGAGGGCACAAGGGTGCCCTTCTCTCCACATCCTCGCCAGTACTCACTGCTTGCTTATTTTTTATGGGTCATTCTAACAGGTGGGAGGTGTATCTCACTGTGGTTTTGATATGGATTTCCCTGATGACTAATGATATTGTGCATCTTTCTGAGAGGTAACAGGCAGGAAGGCCAGGGGTCTCCAAATGGAGGAAATAGGCTGCAAGTGTCAGAAATTTTTTCTCTCTCCCTTAAGCTGCAAGAGGAAACAAACTACAAGTGTCACATTTTTTCTTGTAGAATTCTGTGTTGCCAAGACAACTGGTTCCACCCGAACCTAACTTGTCTCAAACCTTGAGCTAACCAATGCATTTTTCTTAGGGAAATGTTTTTCTTAAGCTATGTTAATGAAACTATGTATTTGCTTTGGAATTTGCCTTTCTTCAAAATAGTTTCACCTAAGACTAACTTTTGGCTGATAATAGCTCAACAAACCAGTATTCACATCAATTATTTTATGGTTGGGAGCTGACATACCTTGTGCCATTCAATCTCAAAAATGCATACTGTGGGAGAGGGGCCTGGTGAAACTCCGTCTGCCTTGAGGTGTCTCTCTTATCTGATTCATAGCTTTCTAACAGACATAAAACAGCTTGCTAAAACTAGCCAGGAGGGCACTCTCCGGCCCGCTTCTGATGTCTGTGTCAAAAGCTTTCCCTGTCCCTTTTCACTTTAATAAACCTCTGCTATACAAAAGCTCTTGAGTGATCAAGCCCGGTCCCTGGCCCTGAAGTTAAATCATCTTCTTTGGAGATCATGAATCTGACACCATTAACCGAAAGCTATCATTTTCATGTACCTATTGGCCATTTGTATGTCTTTGGAAAAATGTTTGTTCAGTTCCTCTGCTTAATTTTTAAATCAGATTGTTTATGGGCATTTTGCTATTGAGTTGTAAGAGTTCTTCATATAATTTGGATATTAATCCTCTATCCTATCTATGATTTGTAATATTTTTTCCCATTCTATAAATTGCCTTTTTATTTACGATTTTCATTGCTGTGGTGAAGCATTTTAGTTTGGTGTAGTCCTTCTTACTTACTTTTTTGCATTTGCTGCCTTTGCTTTTGATATCAGACCCCAAAAGTGTGTAAGACCAATATCAAGGAGCTTACTCCTTATACTTTTCTTCCAGGAGGCTTTGTTTTTTTTTTTTTGAGGTTTTGAGTCTTAGGTTTTGAGTTGATTTTTGTGTACAAAGTAAAATAGTGATTTAGTTTCATTCTTTTATAAGTGTTCTTTACCAGTTTTAAGGAAAAGACTATCCTTTCTCCATTATATATTCTTGATACTTTTGTCCTAATCGCCCATACATGTGTGTGTTTTATCTGGGTTCTCCATTCTGCTCCACTGATCTATATGTCCATTTTTATGCCAATACCATATCGTTTGGATTACTATAGCTGACAATATAATTTGAAGTCAGGAAACGTGATGCCTCCAGCTTCATTCTTTCTCAAGATTGCTTTGTCTGTCTTTTGCAGGTCCACACAAATTTTAAGATTTGTGTGGACCTCTTTCTATGAAAAAAATGCTACTGGAATCTTGATAGGGATTGCACTGAATCTGAAGATTGCATTGGACAGCATGGACATTTTAACAACATTAATTCTTTCAATGTATAAGCATGGAAGACCTTTGCCTTTGTGTATTTTTCAATTTTTTTCATCAATGTCAATGGTTTTTTGTGTACAAGTTTTGCTTTCTTAGTTCAATTTATTCCTAGGTATTTTATTGTTTTTGATGCAACTGTAAATTGTTTTCTTAATTTCCTTCTCTGATAGCTCATTCTTAGACTGTAAAATCATAACTGATTTTTGTACACTGATGTTTGTATCTTGAACTTCAGTAGATTTACTAATTCAATAGTTTTTTGTTAGAGTATTTAGGATTTTCTATATTAAGTTTTCTGCAAATAGGAAAAATTTTACTTCCTTCTTTCCCATGTAGATGCACTTTATTGCATTTTCTGTCCTCCTCTGGCTATAATTTTCAGTATTATGTTGAACAAAAGTGGCAAGAGTAGGCATCCTTGTCTTGTTAATGATCTTAGAGAGAAAGCATTTGGCTTTTCACTGTTAAGTATGAAGCTAGCTGTGAAATTGTCATATATGACCTTTATTACATTGCAGTATGTTCCCTTTGTACCCAGTTTGTTCAGAGTTTTTATCATGACTAGATACTGAATTTTGTCAAATGCTTTCTCTGCATCTACTGAGATGATCATGATTCTCATCCTTCATTCTGTTACTGTGGCATAGCAGGTTCATTGATTTATGGATGTTGAACCATCCCGACATCCCTGATACAAATCCCATTTGGTCACGGTTTATGATTTTCTAGTGTATTGTTGAATTAAGTTTGATGAACTGTACTGAACTGAATATTTTATTATGAATTTTTGCATCAATATTCTTCAGTGATATTGGTAAGTTATTTCCTTTTTGGAGTGTCCTTATCTGGTTGGAATTATAGTAATGCTGCTGTTGCTGCTGCTGCTAAGTCACTTCAGTCGTGTCCGACTCTGTGTGACCCCATAGGCGGCAGCCCTTCAGGTTCCCCCGTCCCTGGGGTTCTCCAGGCAAGAACACTCGAGTGGGTTGCCATGTCCTTCTCCAATGCATGAAAGTGAAAAGTGAAAGTGAAGTCGCTCAGTCATGTCCGACTCAGCAAGCCCATGGACTGCAGCCTACCAGGCTCCTCCATCCATGGGATTTTCCAGGCAAGAGTACTAGAGTGAGGTGCCACTGCCTTCTCTGATAGTAATGCTAGTTTTGTAAAATGAGTTTGGAAGTGTTCCCTCCTCTTCAGTTTTTGGGAAGATTTGAAAAGGTATTAATTCTCCTTTAAAGATTGCTAGAATTCACTTCCATCCATGGGATTCTCCAGGCAAGAGCACTGGACTAGGTTGCCATTGGATAGAGGAGCCTGGTAGGCTGCAGTCCATGGGGTCATTAGGAGTCGGACACGACTGAGCGACTTCACTTTCACTTTCACTTTCATGCATTGGAGAAGGACATGGCAACCCACTCCAGTGTTCTTGCCTCGAGAATCCCAGGGACGGGGGAGCCTGGTGGGCTGCCGTCTCTGGGGTCGCACAGAGTTGGACACGACTGAAGCGACTTAACAGCAGCAGCAGCATCAACAGAACTTATTTGTGTAGCTAAAGACTGGATAGAATTCACTAGTGTAGCCATCTCTTCCACAAACTTTTCTTTGTTGGGATGTTTTAAATTACTGATTCAATCTTCTTAGCCTGTTTAGATCTTGTTTCTTCATGATCTAGTCATGTTAAGATACATGCTTAAGAAATTTATCTGTTATTTCCAAGATTATCCAATTTATTGATATGTAATTGTTCATAGTAGTATCTTATGATCTTTCAATGTTTATAGGTCAGTTGTAAAGCCTCGTCTTTCATTTCTGACTTTATTTATTTGAATCTTCTATTTTTGTTAGGTAATCTAGCTAAAAGTTTCTCAATTTTGCTTATCAAAAAAAGGGAGCATCTTATTTTGTTAAGCATCTCTACTGTTTTTATGGACACTGTATCATTTATTTCTGTTTGGCTTTTTATTTCCTTCCTTCTGCCTACATTGGGGATAGGTTGCTCTTTTCCTAATTTCTTGAGAGGAAAAATTAACTTTTTATTTGATATATTTCTTTTGTCTTAACGTGTTTATTGATGTAAACTTCCCTCTTGGGTCTGCTTTTGTAGCATCCCACAGGTTTTGATATATTCAGTTCAGTTCAGTTCAGTCGCTCAGTCGTGTCCGACTCTTTGCGACCCCATGAATTGCAGCACGCCAGGACTCCCTGTCCATCACCAACTCCTGGAGTTCACTCAGATTCACGTCCACTGAGTCTGTGATGCCATCCAGCCATCTCATCCTCGGTCGTCCCCTTCTCCTCCTGCCCCCAATCCCTCCCAGCATCAGGGTCTTTTCCAATGAGTCAACTCTTCGCATGAGGTGGCCAAAGTACTAGAGCTTCAGCTTTAGCATCATTCCTTCCAAGAAATCCCAGGGTTGATCTCCTTCAGAATGGACTGGTTGGATCTCCTTGCAGTCCAAGGGACTCTCAAGATTCCTCTCCAACACCACAGTTCAAAGGCATCAATTCTTCAGTGCTCAGCCTTCTTCACAGTCCAACTCTCACATCCATACATGACCACAGGATATATTTAGGTTTCCATTTTGGATATCCCATTTGATTTCTTCTTTGACACATCGTTCAAGAGTGTATATCGAATATTCACATATTTGTGAATTTTCCAGCTTTTCTCCTGTTATTGACTTGTAGTTTCATTCCACTCTGGTCAAAAAAGATACAAGCTATGATTTCAATCTTCTTAAATTTGCTAAAACTTGCCTGTAAGCTCTAGTAGGTTGCATAGCCTTGACTAGACGGACTTTAGTAGGCAAAGTAATATCTCTGCTTTTCAATATGCTATCTAGGTTGGTCATAACTTTTCTTCCAAGGAGTAAGCGTCTTTTAATTTCATCCCTGCAGTCACCATCTGCAGTGATTTTGGAGCCCCAAAAAATAAAGTCTGACACTGTTTCCACTGTTTCTCCATTTCCCATGAAGTGATGGGACCAGATCCCATGATCTTCGTTTTCTGAATGTTGAGCTTTAAGCCAACTTTTTCACTCTCCACTTTCACTTTCATCAAGAGGTTTTTTAGCTCCTCTTCACTTTCTGCCATAAGGGTGGTGTCATCTGCATATCTGGGGTTATTGATATTTCTCCCAGCAATCTTGATTTAAGCTGGTGATTCATCCAGTCCAGCATTTCGCATGATGTACTCTGCATAGAAGTTAAATAAGCAGGGCGATAATATATAGCCTTGATGTACTCCTTTCCAATTTTGAACCAGTCCACGACTGGTTCTAACTGTTGCTTCTTGACCTGCATACATGTTTTTTGCAGGAGGCAGGTAAGGTGGTCTGGTATTCCCATCTCTTGAAGAATTTTCCACCATTTGTTGTGAGCCACACAGTCAAAGGCTTTGGCATAATCAATAAAGCAGAAATAATGTTTTTCTGGAATTCTCTTGCTTTTTTGATGATCCAGCAGATGTTGGCAATTTGATCTCCGGTTCCTCTGCCTTTTCTAAATCCAGCTTGAACATCTGGAAGTTCTTGGTTTATATACTGTTGAAGCCTAGCTTGAAGAATTTTGAGCATTACTTTACTAGCATGTGAGATGAGTGCAATTGTGTGGTAGTTTGAGCATTCTTTGGGATTGCCCTTCTTTGGGATTAGAATGAAAACTGACCTTTTCCAGTCCTGTGTCCACTGCTGAGTTTTCCAAATTTGCTGGCATACTGAGTGAAGCAATTTAACAGCATAATCTTTTAGAATTTGAGGGCTTCGTTTGTGGCTCATCTGGTAAAGAATCTGCCTGCAATGTGGGAGACCTGGGTTCAATCCCTGGATTGGGAAGGGAAGATCCCTGGAGAACTGAAAGGCTACCCACTCCAGTATTCTGGCCTAGAGAATTCCATGGACTGTAAAGTCCATGGGGTGGTAAAGAATAGAACACAACTGAGTGACTTTTACTTTCACTTTCCTTTAGGATTTGAAATAGTTCAGCTGGAATACCTTCACCTCCACTAGGTTTGTTAGCAGTGATGCTTCCCAAAGCCCACTTGACTTCACACTCCAGGATGTCTGGCTCTAGGTGAGTGATCACACCATCGTGGTTATATGGGTCATTAAGATCGTTTTTGCATAGTTCTTCTGTATATGTTAGGTTGCTCTAATAGAGGGTTCAAGTCCATTGTTTTCTTGATTTCCCATCTGGATCCATTGTTTTCTTGATTTCCCATCTGGACCATCTATCCATCATGAAAGTGTGGTACTGAAACCCTTTACCATTATTGTATTGTTGTCTATTTATCCCCTCAGCTCTTTGCTGCTGCTGCTAAGTCGCTTCAGTCGTGTCCAACTCTGTACGACCCCATAGATGACAGCACACCAGGCTCCACCGTCCCTGGGATTCTCCAGGCAAGAACACTGGAGTGGGTTGCCATTTCCTTCTCAGCTCTTTGGTATTGCTTAATATATTCATGTACTCTGATGCTGGGTGTGAATATATTTATGATAGTAACATTTTTTTAGGAACTGACCACTTTATCATTATCTAACGACCTTTTCATTATCTGTCTTTTGTTACAGTTTTCAGATTAAATTCTGCTTTGTCTGATATAAGTATCAGACAAATACTACTGCTGCTCTCTTTTGGTTTCCACTGGCACAGATCTTTTTCTATGACTTTACTCTGAGAATGTGTGTTTCCTTAAAACTGAAGTGAGTCTCTTGTACGAAGGATATAGTAGGGTCTTATATTTTATTTGACCCAACCACTCTATGTGGTTTTTTAAATAATTTTAAAAATTTATTTATTTAAACTGTGCTGAGTCTTACTTGCTGTGCAGGCTTTTCTCAAGTTGCAGTGAGCAGGGGCTACTCTCTAGCTGCAGTGCATGGGCGTGTTCACAATGCGGTAGGTTCTCTTGCTGCGGAGCACAGGTTCTAGGGTTCTCAGGCTTCAGCAGCTGTAGCTCATGGACTCAGTAGTTGCAGTTCCCAGGCTTTAGAGCACAGGCTCTATAGTTGTGGCACATAGGCTTAGCTGATCCATGGCAGATGGGATCTTACTAGACCAGGGATCAAACTCATGTCTCTTACACTGGCAGATTCTTTGCCACTGAGCCACCTGGGAAGCCCACTCTGTGTTTTGATTAGAGAAATCAATCCACTAACACTCAGTAATTGTGGATAGGTAACAACTTATCAATACCATCTTATTAACTGTTTTCTGGCTTAATGAAGTTCACTGTACCCTTCCTTCTCCCTTGCCTTCCTCTGTGAACTGATGACTTTCCACAATGGTATGTGTTGATTCCCTTCTCTTGTTTGTGAATCTACTGAAGGTTGTTCTGTGTTTACCATGAAGCTTACACTAAAACATCTTAAAGGTATATAACAGTCTATTTAACACTGACAACAGTTTAACTTTTATTGCAGTTAAATGGCAACATAAGGTCTAAGCTTTTACTCCCTCCCTTTTATATTTTTATGCCAAAATTTACATCTTTTTCTACTGAGTATCCATTCATACAGTGTTGTAGCTTTGGCTCTTCTTAGGACTTCTATCCTTCAACCTTTACACTAGAGGTAGGTAGTTAACATGTCACCCTATAATACTATTAGAGTATTCTGAATCTGGCTACATGCTTACCTTTGCCAGTATAATACATTTTCATATATTTCTATGTTACTAACCAGTGTTCTTTCACTTCAGCTTGAAAAACTCCTCTAGATATTTCTTATAGAGAGTTTCAGTTCAGTTCAGTTCAGTCGCTCAGTCGTGTCCGACTCTTTGCGATCCCATGAATCGCAGCACGCCAGGCCTCCCTGTCCATCACCAACTCCCGGAGTTCACTCAGACTCACGCCCATCGAGTCAGTGATGCCATCCAGCCATCTCATCCTCTGTTGTCCCCTTCTTCTCCTGCCCCCAATCCTTTCTAGCATCAAACAGGTTTAGTGGTGATAAAGTCTCTCAGTTATTATTTGTTAGAAAAAGTCTTTTTCTCACCCTTATTTCCGAAAGAAAACTTTTCTGGGTATAGTAATCTTGACTGACAGTTTCTTCCTTTCAGCACGTCAGATGTATCATCCTCTTTTCTCCTGGCGTGAATGATCTCTGCTCAGAAATCCACTGATAGTCTTATAAGGGTTTCCTTCTATGAATTTTTCCACTGCTTCTTTTAAAATTCTCTTTTTGACCCTAATTTTAGATAGCTTTATTATGTGTATTGAACAAGATCATTTTGGACTGAAATTTCAATGAAATCTATTAAAAGACTCCTTAGAAGGAAAGTTATGACCAACCTAGACAGCATATTCAAAAGCAGAGACATTACTTTGCCAACAAAGCTCTGTCTAGTCAAGGCTATGGTTTTTCCAGTAGTCGTGTATGGATGTGAAAGTTGGACTGTGAAGAAAGCTGAGCGCCGAAGAATTGATTCTTTTGAACTGTGATGTTGGAGAAGACTCTTAAGAGTCTCTTGGACTGCAAGGAGATCCAATCATCCATTCTGAAGGAGATCAGTCCTGGGTGTTCTTTGGAAGGAATGATGCTAAAGCTGAAACTCCAGTACTTTGGCCACCTCATGTGAAGAGTTGACTCATTGGAAAAGACTCTGTTGCTGGGAGGGATTGTAGGCAGGAGGAGAGGGGAACAATAGAGGATGAGATGACTAGACGACATCACTGACTCGATGGACGTGAGTCTGAGTGAACTCCGGGAGATGGTGATGGACAGGGAGGCCTGGTGTGCTGCAATTCATGGGGTTGCAAAGAGTTGTGGACATGACTGAGAGATTGAAATGAACTGAAGTGATGACCTTCAAAAACCTGGATGTCCAAATCTCTCCCCATGTTTGGGAGGGTCTCAGCCACTATTTCTTTACATAAGCTTTCTACTCCTGTCTCTTTACTTCTTTTCCTGGGATTCCAATGAAGTCTACATTGTTTCTCTTAACGATGTCATTTAAATCCTCCAAGCTTTCTTCATTCTTTTTCATTCTTTTTTTCTTTTTGTTCCTTACACTGGATAATTTCAATTGATCTGTCTTCAAGCTTACTGATTTTTCTGTTTGGCTATCTGCTGTTAAAGCTCTCTATTGAATTCTTCAGTTCTGTCATTTCATTCATCAGCTTTAAAATTTCTGTTCGGTTCTTCTTTATATTTTCTGTCTCTTCATTAACCTTTTCATTTTGTTCTTATACTATTTTCCTGACAAGAAAATAATATTAAATGTTTATCTGTTATTTTGAACCTAATAATTTTCAATTACTGTGAATTATTTGTTAGGAAATTCATGATCTTCATTTCTTTGGGCATTACTGGAAGTTCTTTTGGTGGAGTCATGTCTTCTGATTCTGATTCCTATAGCTTTGCATAAGTGTCTGCACATTTGAAGAAGTAGTTACCTTTTCCAGACTTTATGGATAAGAGAAAACTTACTACTAAATGATCAATGGATCAGTAAAGAAATTGCAAGGGAAATTGGAAATCACTTTGAAATGAATAAAAATGAAGCAACAACATCCAAAGCATTTAGGATTCAGTTAAATAGGTACACAGGGAGAAATTTATATACATAAATGCCTACAGGACCCAATCCAGACTAACATGTAGCTATGGACAGCTGGCTCTCAGAGTGCTCTCCTGGGGCTGCCAGTCCACCCACTCCCAACATGCATATTGCAGAAGAGGCCTGCAACACGGCAAGGCACAGCAGAAGGGGCTAACTTCAAGGAAGCACAGGCTGGTGAGGGTCAGCTGTTGGGATACAGGCTAGTGTCTGCACTCAACAGAGCCAAACCACAATCACTCCCACTTTATGGCTGCCAATGATTTCTCTTGCTTTTCTTCTTTGTTCCTAGCCACCTTAATACACTTCTGTTTTGCCAGTCTAGGTGAGACTTTCTCGTGGTGCTCTGAAAGTCTTGAGAGTCCCTTGGACTGCAAGGAGATCCAACCAGTCCATTCTGAAGGAGATCAGCCCTGGGATTTCTTTGGAGGGAATGATGCTAAAGCTGAAACTCCAGTACTTTGGCCACCTCATGTGAAGAGTTGACTCATTGGAAAAGACCCTGATGCTGGGAAGGATTGGAGGCAGGAGGAGAAGGGGACGACCGAGGATGAGATTGCTGGATGGCATCACTGACTCGATGGGCGTGAGTCTGAGTGAACTCCGGGAGTTGGTGATGGACAGGGAGGCCTGGCGTTGCTGCCATTCATGGGGTCGCAAAGAGTCGGACACAACTGAGCGACTGAACTGAACTGAAAGTCTTAAGGAAACTGGTTACTTACTCCATTCTTCATTTCCTAGCTAGGGGAACAACACTTCCTATCTGAGAAGTTCCCTCATAGCACTGAGCAATCCCAACTCTGGAGAAAGGATAATCCCATCAAAATGAAATACAATCCTTCCTTTTTTGGTGCAATTATTCTCAGGGTTTTGGTTCCAATATATCACTAAATTTTCTTAAGTAGACTCCAGAGCTCTCCTAGAACTGTTTTTCTTTATGGAGAGCTGATTCTTGATTTTTGTAGGAAGATATTTTTGACATCACCCTTTGGTGTCACCTTTTTTTGCTGAATTTTCATTTTCTTGATGTTATCCTTTAAATCACAAAAGCTTCTAATTATTATGATGTTCAGTGTATTTATTTTTCTTTTGTTGCTTGTGCTTTCAGTTCAGTTCAGTTGCTCAGTTGTGTCCGACTCTGCAACCCAGTGGACTGCAGCTTCTCTGCCAGGCTTCACTGTCCATCACCAACTAAAAGACTGCTCAAACTCATGCCCATCAAGTCAGTGATACCATCCAACCATCTCATCCTCTGTCATCCCCTTCTCCTCTTGCCTTCAGTCTTTCCCAGCTTCAAGGTCTTTTCCAATGAGTCAGTTCTTCACATCAGGTGGCCAAAGTATTGGAGCTTTAGCATCAGTCCTTCCAATGAATATTCAGGACTGATTTCCTTTAGGATTGAATGATGTGATCTCTTTGCAGTCCAAGGGACTCTCAAGAATCCTCTCCAACACCACAGTTCAGAAACATCAATTCTTTGGCGCCCAGCCTTTTTGATGCTCCAACTCTCACATCCATACATGACTACAGAAAAACGATAGCTTTGACTACACAGACCTTTGTCAGCAAAGTAATGTCTCCACTTTTTAATACACTGTCTAAGTTTGGCATAGCTTTTCTTCCAAGGAGCAAGTGTCACCTTTAATTATTATTAATTAAATTTAATTAATTAATTTCACACTGCAGTCACCTTTCTCAGTGATTATGGAACCCACAAAAATAAAGTCTGTCACTGTTTCCATTGTTTCCCCATATATTTGCCATAAGGAAATGGGACCAGATGCCATGATCATTGTTTTTTGAACGTTGAGTTTTAAGCCCGCTTTTTCACTCTCCATTTTCACCTTCATGAAGAGGCTCTTTAGTTCCTCTTCTCTTTCTGCCATAAAGGTGGTGTCATCTGCATATCTGAGGTTATTGATATTTCTCCTGGCAATCTTGATTTCAGCTAGTGCTTCATCCAGTCCAGCATTTCACATGATGTACTCTGCACAGAAGTAAACAAGCAGGGTGACAATATACAACCTTGATGTACTCCTTTCCCAATTTTGAACCAATCCATTGTTCCATGTCTGGTTCTAACTGTTGCTTCTTGACCTGCATACATGTTTTGCAGGAGGCAGGTAAGGTAGTCTGTTATTCCCATCTCGAAGAATTTTCCGTTTGTTGTGATCCACACAGTCAAAGGCTTTGGTGTACTCAATGAAGCAGATGTTTTTCTGGAATTCTCTTGCTTTTTCTATGATCCAACGGATATTGGCAATTTGATCTCTGGTTTCTCTGCCTTTTCTAAAACCAGCTTGAACATCTGGAAGTTCTTGGTTCACATACCATTGAAGCCTAGCCTGAAGAATTTTGAGCGTTACTTTGCTAGTGTGTGAAACGAGTGTAATTGTGCAGTAGTTTCAGCATTCTTTGGCATTGCCCTTCTTTGGGATTGGAATGAAAACTGACCCCTTCCAGTCCTGTGGCCACTGCTGAGTTTTCAAAATTTGCTGGCATACTGAGTGCAGCACTTTAACAACATCATCTTTTCGGATTTGAAATAGCTCAACTAGAATTCCATCACCTCCAGTAACTTTGTTTTCAGTGATGATTCCTAAGGCTCACTTGGCTTCACATTCCAGGATGTCTGGTTTTAGGTAATGATCACACCATCGTCATTATCTGGGTCGTGAACATCTTTTTTGGAAAGTCCTTCTGTGTATTCTTGCCACCTCTCCTTAATATCTTCTTCTGTTAGGTCCATATTGTTTCTGTCCTTTAATGTGTCCATCCATTCATGAAATGTTCCCTTGGTAACTCTAATTCTCTTGAAGTGATCTCTAGTCTTTCCCATTCTATTGTTTTCCTCTATTTCTTTTCATTGATCACTTAGGAAGGCTTTCTCTTCTCTCCTTGCTATTCTTTGAAACTCTGCATTCAAATGGGTATATCTTTCCTTTTCTCCTTTGCCTTTCACTTCTCTTATCTCAGCTATTTGTAAGGCCTCGTCACACAACCATTTTGCCTTTTTTGTATTCTTTTTCTTGGGGATGGTCTTGATCACCACCTCCTGCACAATGTCATGAACCTCTATCCATAGTTCTTCAGGGCACTCTATCAGATCTAATCCCTTGAATCTATTTGTCACTTCTACTGCACAATCATAAGGGATTTGATTTAGGTCATACCTGAATGGTCTCGTGATTTTCCCTAGTTTCTTCAATTTAAGTCTGAATTTGGCAATAAGGAGTTCATGATCTGAGCCACAGTCAGCTCCTGGTCTTGTTTTTGCTGACTGTATAGAGCTTCTCCATCTTCAGCTGCAATGAATATAATCAATCTGATTTCTGTATTGACCCTCTGGTGATGCCCATGTGTAGGTTGTCTCTTATCTAAGAAACCACTGTCTAATCCAAGATCACAAAGATTTATATCTGTTTTCTGCTAAGAGTTCTACAATTTTAGCTTTCACATTTACATTTGTTTTGTTTTATAATCTATTTCATCTGATCCACAGCCTCTCTAACTTTCTTATGGTTACTACTGGCATAATATATCTTTTTCCTTTCTCTTATATTCAATCTATTTGTATCACTGAATCTAAACTATGTCTGAAGTAGAGAGCATATAATTGGATCTTGTTTTTTTAAACCTGCCTGACAATCTTTGCCTTTTAATTGGATTGTTTAGTCCACTGACATTCAATGTTTTTACTGATAGATTATTCTCCTTTTTGTTTTCTATGTTGCATGTCTTTTTTTGTTTCCTATTCTTCATTACTTCCTTCTGCATTAAGTGAATATTTACAGTGTGATATTTTAATTCCTTTAATGATTTTTTTCACTGTAGTTTTTTAAAAGTTATTTTCCTAAGGCTTTCTCTAAGGCTTATCAGAATACATGTCAAATTGATACTAACTTTACTACAGTGAGATATTATGTTACTCTTCTTCCTTTCAGTACATATATGCTTTTGATGTTTATATGTTTGCTTATGTGCATTTTGTTGAAAATGTGGTTTAACATTAGTGGAATAAATTTATTTTCATATGTATAAAGTGGCACTTTTCAACCTTTGTCATTTTATCTATTGGGATTTTCATATTATTTTGGTTAATTTAAGAAATTCTTTATATCACACTTTATTGTCATATTTGTTGAAATCTTTTTCCTATCCTTCTTATTTTACTTCTTGGTGTAGAAAATTAACCTTTTCATTTTTATTGCTTCAAATGTTTGAAACTTCTTAACCTTCTAAGATATGAACACATTAAAAGTTTTCTTATACATAGGCCATAAACTCTAGGTACATAGCTAACCTTCTTTTCTCCTCCTTTACAGATTAAATCTCTACATAACTTACTCTGTGTTGTGCTAGAGATGCAGGTTTATTCAGTGAAAATCAGACATAAATTATTTGTAGCTACATGTCATAGACAGGCAGGTATTAATGGCGATGCTATTTAACACAATGAGTTCACTGCAGCTTTACTCAGCACACCCTGCACTGCTGATCAACATACTGATCACAAAACATGTGATCACACAAATCAGTCACTGAATGTAGTATCAACAAACGATTCAACGTTGTATTTCACATTTGATGGCCATGCTTAGTTCAGTTAGATCATATTTTGATGCTGCTATGATTAGGATTTAAGTTGATGTCCCTACAAATTGTTTACCAGTTTTCCCAACACTATTTTTTTTTTTTAAAGAATAAGAAACTCTCTTTTTTAAACTTGAGATATGACAACTACATGCAACTCCTGCTATAACAGATCATTCACTAGAGGGAAAAATAATGGTATAAAGCATAATGGCATAGAATAACGGTATAATGGCTCAATGTACAAAATTGGAATGGGGAGGGCAGATCAGAAAGATACATTTCACATTAAAATAAAGTGAAATCTATCAAAATTGATGACTGTACCATTGTTATGAAGAAGATGTTTCTAGTCTCAGGAAACACAAGTCAAAGTGTTGAAGGGTAAAGGATCATGACAAATGTAACTAATCTCATAAGGATCGAAAACAAAATCCAAAAAATGAAACAAAGATCACATTCATAACAGAAAGTGTTTCTCAAACAGGGGTGATTTGCCCCACAAGGTGACATTTGCTTATATCCATAGACATTCTGGGAAAGAGGAGCTACCAATATCTTGTGGGTGGAAGCCAGGAATGCTGTTAAACACCCTACAAAGCACAGACTGGACCCTCAAAGCAAAGAATTACCTGGCCCCTAGGTGGACAATATCAAGGCTGAAAAATGCTAATATAGAGAAAGCAAGTGATGGAGAAAGTGGGACAGAATTTAGTAATCAATGTGTCTGGATGAAGGAATATGAATACTGTTTTGATTATTGTTCTTAACCTTGTATTTTCCTATAATTTGGAAATGAATTCCAAATAAAGCATTTTTAAAAGCCTTTTTAAAAATACTATGCTGTTTTAGAAAAGGCAGAGGAACTGGAGATCAAATGCCAACATCTGCTGGATCATGGAAAAAGCAAGAGAGTTCCAGAAAAACATCTAATCTGCTTTATTGACTATGCCAAAGCTTTTGACTGTGTGGATCACAATAAAAATTCTGAAAGAGATGGGAATACCAGATCAGCTGACCTGCCTCTTGAGAAACCTATATGCAGGTCAGGAAGCAACAGTTAGAACTGAACATGGAACAACAGACTGGTTTCAAATAGGATAAAGAGTACATCAAGGCTGTATATTGTCACCTTGCTTATTTAATTTCTATGCAGAGTACATCATGAGAAACGCTGGGCTAGAGGAAGCACAAGCTGGAATCAAGATTGCTGGGAGAAATATCAATAACCTCAGATATGCAGATGACACCACCTTTATGGCAGAAAGTGAAGAGGAACTAAAAAGCCTCTTGATGAAAGTAAAAGAGGAGAGTGAAAAAGTTGGCTTAAAGCTCAACATTCAGAAAACGAAGACCATGGCATCTGGCCCCATCACTTCATGGGAAATAGATGGGGAAACAGTGGAAACAGTGTCAGACTTTATTTTGGGGGGCTCCAAAATCACTGCAGATGGTGATTGCAGCCATGAAATTAAAAGACGCTTACTCCTTGGAGAAAAGTTATGAGTAACCTAGACAGCATATTCAAAAGCAGAGACATTACTTTGCCGACTAAGGTCTGTCTAGTCAAGGCTATGGTTTTTCCTGTGGTCATGTATGGATGTGAGAGTTGGACTGTGAAGAAGGCTGAGCACTGAAGAATTGATGCTTTTGAACTGTGGTGTTGCAGAAGACTCTTGAGAGTCCCTTGGACTGCAAGGAGATCCAACCAGTCCATCCTAAAGGATGGGTCCTGGGTGTTCATTGGAAGGACTGATGCTGAGGCTAAAACTCTAATACTTTGGCCACCTTATGCAAAGAGTTGACTCATTGGAAAAGACCCTGATGCTGGGAGGGATTGGGAGCTGGAGGATAAGGGGACGATCGAGGATGAGATGGCTGGATGGCATAACCGACTCAATGGACATGCGTTAGAGTGAACTCTGGGAGTTGATGATGGACAGGGAGGCCTGGCGTGCTGTGATTCATGGGGTCGCAAAGAGTCAGGCACGATTGAGCAACTGAACTGAACTGAACTGATGCTATGATGATTACTTTATCATACATTAAACCACTGCAGGGAAAAGTGGACCTCTCTGGGGGCTCTCTATTCTATTTCACTCATGACAGACATCTTTTTTCACACTGCCACATTCTTTTCATCTCTATTTCTAAATAATTCTAGCAACCTCATTCCATTAACAAAAATAGAACTGTTTTTAAAATATATATACATATGTACCTATATGTTGATATATTTGGTTTTTCCAAATTAGTTTTAGTTTTGTTATTTTTTTTTTAAATCTTTTATTGGTATCCTGATTTGAAAGCACTCTTTCAATACAGAATGCCATTTCACACACTTCTTTGGGAAACATCTCCTGAAGACTTAGAGTAGTGAACATTTCTGGTTAGGAGACGTAATTATCAAAGTTCGTAAGAATAGTTCTTCAGAAATTAATGAAGCAAGGCATATTAATATATGCACCTTAAATATGCAAAGATCACATAGCTGGGCTGTTTATTTGCCTGATCATTTTCAGGAAACAGAGAGAGAGGCTGGGCTCTGAAAGGCTGAATCAGTGATTCCCCAATGACAGCAGCACTCATGTAATCCAAGCTTTTCAGGGTCATCCAAAATGAAAAGTGACATTAAACCACACATAATACTAAGAATATGTTTGCATTAGAAAAATATACTACAAATGCATTTTCAAAGTTGACATGTTGGAAAATGCTTTTGCATTTTTTAGGCTATAGAACCTTAAAGCCCAAGTGACTTTAAATTAACTACATCTATCACAGATACATTTCTCTACAAGTATTTGTAGCTCTGTCTGGAACACCGCAGCATACCAATATATCAATGAGTTAGAAACTTGGATTCTATTTCACTTGTATTTTATCTCTGTTTATTAATAATTTCTTCAAAGGTAACATAATATAAATAGGACCACTAAAGGATATGTGTTAATATAGCAGCAGTCCTCAACCTTTTTAGCACCAAGGACCGGTTGCACGGAAGACAATTTTTCGATGGATGGGGGTGGGCGGTGGGGTGGGGAATGATGGTTCAGGCAATAATGGGGGTGACAGGCAGGATGGTGCAGGTGGTGATGCAAGTTATGGCGAGCAATGGGGTGCAGCCTATGAAGCTTCACTTGCTCGCTCACTGCATACCTCGTGCTATATAGCCAGGTTCCTTACAGGCCAAGGACTGCTACCAGTCTGTGGCATGGGGGTTGGGGATCCTGTGTTAATGTATTTAATAACCGTCTCACAAAATCATTTTCAAATGAGAAAGAGCCCATTTGTGGTGGCTGGTAGCTTTCATGTTCCCAATCCTCTCTTTTCCCTTTTGTCCCATATCTGGAAAACCTCATAAAAAGGAGAGCTTATAATGTTAGGCCCCAGCATACTCAGTCCCTTGGCACTAAAATTTCAAAGCGTGCAAACCCTAGCCTGAGCATCAGACTCTCCACCTGGCTTACCTCCTAACTGTAACAAAAACTCAAAGCCCTGAACTGTTCCCATTCTACTCCAGATCAAACCAGAGCCTTTTCCTTAAATGATACATTTACTAATGACTGTTGTGAGTAACAAATCCTTTTCATACCCACGGGAGCCCAGGTGTCATTTGTCCCAACCTTTGTAACTTCCTGAGGCAGGGGACTGCCTAGCATCCAGTTCAGTTCAGTTCAGTTCAGTCGCTCAGTCGTGTCTGACTCTTTAAACACCAAATAAAACAAAGAAAACACCAACTGACAGTTTTGCTTACTGATTTCCCAAAATCACTTGCCAAGGAGCTAGGATGATTCCAATCTCTAGGAAGTCCTCCAGAGAAAGACCAGGAGAGGAATAGCATCATGTTTGTAATCATGAATAAGTTAGAATTTAAAATATACTAAAGCAAATGTCTAAGAGAAGGTTAATAATTCACACAACTAAATCTGAAGGGTTATAAAATTAAGCCCAGAAGTGCAATACTAAGGACATAACTTCAGTTACTTTTACTTTTATTAGTTTAACAAAAACATTTAAAATGAAAACTTTTCTTATACCTAAACTACACATTAAAAAACAAAACACAGAATCCCAGTTCTCACCCAAATGGCACTCCAAGGGCACCAAGAGGAGTCACCAGGACCGTGGGGACCGCTGTGTAAGCCAGGAAGTTTCCAATCTGGCCAACAGCCACTGTCAAGAGAATCACAAGGATATCACTGCAATTACAAAACTCACTTTGAGCATCATCACAGAGTTGAATTTTGCAAGACTGTGCTCTGAAAGGGTTTCTTTTCCATTCCAGTTGAGGAAGGCTATACGGGACACTGTTTGCGTGTTTAAGAGTCCTGAGGGCAGAGGACAGCAGGCCCAGTAGTATCTATCACTGGCCCAATTAGTCAAGGGAGTAGTTTCAACTTGCTATGAAAATTCCCAACTTAAACAACAGTGATTGACAGTGGATGCAATAAAAGTGTATTTCCACTTTCTTCTTAACATATCCCTGTTTTAAGACAGATCATATAGAGCTTTCCATGTCCCTTCAAGTGGCCTGGGATGCATTCCAGTGACATACTCTGGCACGTCCGGTGGAAACACTATTGCCTGCATAGGACTGTGTCTGAGGCTGCATCAAGATAAAGCTCAAACATGAGTTCTTCAATAAAGCAACATCTGCCAGAAAATTTCTTGCCTAAAGACACGTGTGACAAATGGACCTCAAGATACATCTGAAATATCTAACAAATTTTTTCTTTACATATTTAATGTTCTGAAGTCTAATTTTATAGCACATGACCTCTGTTAAGGCTGAGTGAAGAAACTCTCCTTTGTAAACCAATGACACTGAGCAAAAGTTCACCAGATGCCCACAGACTAACCACAGATGAGGAAGCAAGAGCTGCTTTAATTTCTTCAGACCCAGTGCAATCTTTATTCAGACCTGGATAAAATTCAGGGGTAATTTCAGGCAACAGGAACCTCTACCCTCTCCCTCCATTGCTCCCCACCCTCTTGGTCCTCATTCCAAAGAACAAGCTAAGCTCAAACCACAACCTCCACCCAGCCCTGCCAGACAAATGACTGATCTTACAAAAGACCAAGCTTTTCACCAAAAAGAATACTTACTTGCAATTGTTCCTGCCCACCATACAATGTCTGTTAAGTAGGAGGTACCTGTAAAGAGTGAGATAAAGGTGTCAGGAAAGTATGAAGCGAGAGGCTTGCAAGCTACATACTGAAAAGAGGAAGTCAATCCAAACAAATAAAATCTTTATAAACTGTAGGGTTTTTTGGCTCAAGATGTCACCTAGAGACAAACGTTCTTTGGAGTAACATTTTATATGTTGATTTCAAATGAGATTTGATCTTCAAAGTACAATTCTCTCATGCATTTACAGAAACCCATGTATATGATAATTTTACCAGCATAGGGTTTAATGACTTGGTACTTAAACAGGTTACTCAATGTTCATAATGTAGAAGCTTTGTGACATGACTCTTTTTGAAACCATGTGAAAATGGCTGAAAGCAGACCCTTACACTCAGTCAACGACTGACACTGTACACAGTGCTTTCTCTTTTACTCCCTGAGTTTACCTCCTACATTCCCATGCATGCCAGGGCAGGCAGAGATGGGAGCAGCTGTCCAGGCCCTCATAACATCCAGCCCTCCTTTTGTCCTTCCTCAGGTATGTGAAAATGCTCCTAGTTCAACAGGCTTTTTTCACTTCAGATTAAAATACCTAATTCTGTTTGGATGTTTTAATTTTTAGTAATTTGGTATAATGAACATAGGAAGCCAACCTGTTTCACTGAGAAGCAGAGCTCCAGGTATTTAAAAAGTACCTTTAAAAAATGAGATCAATAAGTAATGATAAAGCAGAAGGAATGGTCTAGTTCAAATAGCACCATTTGGCAACATCCCAGTAAAAACTTATTCAGGCAAGAACAATCAATGGATACTAAATGGGTGAATGAAAGCTTGTTGAGGGACAGGATTGTCACATAGTCTCCATGGATCACCTCCACCAGTTTTATAATCACAAGAGATAAAAGTTATTTTGGGGCTTCCCAGGTGGCATCAGTGGTAAAGAACTTGCTTGCCAATGCAGGAGACATAAGAGATGTGGGTTTGATCCCTGGGTCAGGAAGATCCCCTGGAGAAGGGAATAGTAACCCACTCCAGCATTCTTGCCTGGAGAATCCCATGGACAGAGGAGACTGACAGGCTACAGTCCATAGGGTCGTATAGAGTCAGACATGACTGAAGCAATGTGCACACACAGCATGCAAGACTCTGATGAACATTACCTTAACCTAATGGTCAAAGTCAAGTTTAACACAACCAGCAGTGGGACAAGCTACACTGTGTCCTCCTGTGGGTGAACCAAGAAGGGTACAACATTAAGTCTTCAGAGCTCCTACCAGAGTGCATCACCTGATCTAATCACAAGGAAATTGTGAAATGGTCCATATATCAGCTGGCCTGGACTCTTTGAAATGGGCAATGTCATGAAAGACAACTGTTGCAGATGATATGAAATTAAAAGAGATATGACTAGACACAACACATGATGTTAGATGGAAAAAAGGCTGCTATAGAGGACAGTGTGGGCTAACGGCAAAACCAGCTGGACTGCTGTAGATAACAGAGTAATAAAACCTCTTCACTTACTACATAAGAATGTGACTTATGGTCCACTTTTTGAGGGCTAATAGGATGAAAATGACCTCTGATGGACAAATGGCACCTAACTAGAGGTGCGTGAACACCTGCAGGAGATTATTACTTAAGCTCCCCCTTAGCACAACACCTCTGGGAACAAGCACAGCTCTCTGAGGGTCTGGGAGTTCTGCATCTACAACTTTATACTGGGGGGTGTGAGGCTTGTAAGGATGGGCAGTTGAGCACCACCTGCTGCAGTTCTGCCTCTAAGCCCTTAAACTGCACCCTTGAAGAGCACCCTATAGCTCTGCCTCTGCTATCAGGCTCCAAAACAGAGGGCCTGACACTGGCTCCTGTCCCATGTCCTTCTGAATGTGCCTGATGTGAATATGGCCCACAGTGTCTGACATATCTGAAAATATAGCTGAGCCCAAGAATGCCCCGCAGTGAACACTGCAGAACAACTATCAACTATTAATACAGAATCCTGGTTGAATTTCCCGAAAGTGCTGTGGCTATTTTAGGGCATGTCCTTACCTACATGTGAAATCTTAAAGAAAAAGAGAAAAAGACAGAATTGTCAAAGCAATCCTGAAGGAAAAAAAAATAAGCTAGAGGCAGAATCCTCCTAGACCTCAGACAATACTACAAAGCTACAGTAACTAAGACAGTGTGGTACTGACACAAACACAGACAGATAATGAAACAGGACACAGAGTCCAGAAATAAACCTACAGACTCAGGGTCAATCAACCTTCAACTAAACAGGCAAGAATATACAGTGAAGAAAAGACATTCTCTTCAGCAAATCATGCTTGGAAAGCTGGACAGCCTCACATAAATCAATGAAAGCAAAACACTCCCTCACATCATATACAAAAAATAAACTCAAGATGGCTTAAAGAGATTTCCCTGGTGGTCCAGTGGTTAAGACTCTGTGCTTTAAACACAGGCAGTGTGGGTTCAATCCCTGGTCGAGAAATAGGATCCCACATTCTGTGTGGCATGACCAAAAACAAAAAAAAAGCCGTAAAGACCTAAATATAAGGCATGACACCGTAAAACTCCTGAAAGAGAACACAGATAAAACATTCTCTGATATAAATTGTAAAAACCGTTTCTTGGCTCAGGCTCCCAAGAAAGAAATAAAAGTGAAAATAAACAAACTATACTGAATCAAACTTAAAAACTTTTGCACAGCAAAGGAAACCATC
This sequence comes from Aepyceros melampus, assembly GCA_006408695.1. NCBI lineage: Eukaryota > Metazoa > Chordata > Mammalia > Artiodactyla > Bovidae > Aepyceros > Aepyceros melampus. The sequence goes on from SJXQ01008655.1 coordinate 116,344, forward strand.
AACAAAACAAAAAGACAACCTATGGAATGGGAGAAAATATTTGCAAAAGATAGAACCAAAGAAGACTGATATCCAAAATATGCAGCTTATACAATTCAATATCAAAAACAACCTAATCAAAAAATGGGCAAATCTAAATAGACATGTCTCCAAAGAAGACATGAAGATGGCTAACATGCACATGAAAAGATGCTCAACATCACTAATTATCAGAGAAATTCAAGTCAAAATCACAGTGAAGTATGGCCTCAAACCAGTCAGAATGGTTATCATCAAAAAGTCTATCAACAATACATGCTAGAAAGGATGTGGAGAAAAGAGAACTCTCCTACACTGCTGGTGGGAATGTAAATTGGTACAGCCACTATGGAAAACAGTATGGCAATTCCCTAAAGAACTAAAAATAGAGCTATCATATGATCCAGCAATCCTATTCTTTGTTATATACTAGAAAAGATGTAAACTCTAATCTGAAAAGATACATTCACCCCAATGTTCACAGAAGCACTATTTACAATAGCCAAGACATGAAAGCAACCTAAGCATCCATCAACAGATGAATGGATAAAGACGTGCAGTGTATGGGAATATGTGTGTTTGTGTATGGAATATTACTCAGCCATTAAAAACAATGAACTATTGCCATTTGCAGCAACGCATGGGCCTAGAGATTATCATACTAAGTGAAGTAAGTCAGAAAGAGAAAGATAAACAATTATACAATATCACTTATATGTGGAATCTAAAAGTAATACAAATGAATCCATAAACAAAACAGAAGCAGCTCATAGACATAGAAAACTGATGGTTACCAAAGAGGAAAGGGAGGGGCAGATAAACAAGGAGTACAGGATTAACAGAGAGACAGTACTATATATAAACCAGATAAGCAACAAGAATTTACTGTGGAACAGAAAATAATATTCAATATCTTGTAATAACCTTATTTACTTATAGGTATATATAATAATCTTATTATGTAATATAATGTAAAATAATCTGAAAAATACAATGTATATATATAAAACTGAACTACTTTGCTGAATACTTGAAATTAATATAATATTATAAATCAACTACATTAGGATTTTTAAAAATTTTAACAAAAAAACTCATATATACAACAAGACTGGTGGTGGCCATAGGCAAGGGGTGGGGGAAATGGGTGAAGGGGGTCAAATGGTACAAAATTCCAACCATAAAATAAATAAGTCCTAGGGACACATTGTATAGCATGGTGACCATAGCTGATAATACTATATTGTATATGAATGTTGCTAAGAGTAGATCTTAAAGAGTCTTATCACAGGGGAAAATTGTTACCATGTGTGGTGATAAATGTTAACTAGACTTACTGTGGTGATCATTTCACAATGTATACATATATCAAATAATTACACAGTACAACTGAAACTAATAAAATTTATACATCAATTTTATTTTGATGTTTTTTTAAAAAAGAATACTATGTACCCACTTAAAATAAAAATTTCTTTTGTGAATCACTGTTGTACATGTGTAACTAATATTGTACATCAACAACCAAAGGTGAAGGTGAAGTCGCTCAGTCATGTCCGACTCTTTGCGACCCCGTGGACTGTAACCTACGAGGCTTCTCAGTCCATGGGATTCTCCAGGCAAGAATACTGCAGTGGATTGCCATTTCCTTCTCCAGAGGATCTTCCCAACCCAGGGATCGAACCTGGGTCTTCCGCATTGGAGGCAGACGCTTTAACCTCTGAGCCACCAGGGAAGCCTACTTCAATAAAAACACAATTTAAAAATCGGTCATTCATCTGCATTTACTCATTAAAGGAAGACAACCAGTTCATCAGGTGACATACACACATACACGCATGCATGCTCAGGGGCTTCAGTCAAGTCCGCTGCTTTGTGACCCCATGGACTGTAGCCCGCCAGGCTTCTCTGTCCATGGGATCCTCCAGGCAAAAATGCTGGAGTGAGTTGCCGTGCCCTCCTCCAGGGGATCTTCCCAACTCAGGTCCTGAACCTGCATCTCCTGTAATTCCTGCACTGCAGGCAGATTTTTTACATGCTGAGCCATCAGGGAAGCCACACACATACATACATAAGATTAAAAATAACAACAACAACAACAAATTTAGGGTCTGTCCTGGTGGTGCAGTGGCTAAAGACTCCACATTCCCAGTGCAGGAGGCCCAGGTTCAATCCCTGGTCGGAGAACTAAGATCCCACGTGCCATGAGGTACAGTCAAAAACAAACACCAAAAAGCACCACATGACACAACCCAAGAGTTCACACGCCACAGCTAAAGACCCTGCATGCCCCAGCAGAGACTGAAGACCCCGGGGCTACAGCTAAGGCTTGGCACAGCCCAAATAAATAAATAATTCTATAAGAAAGGAAATGTCCTTGTACCTACAAAAATACATACTGTTTATTTAAAAACGAAAGGTCATCAAGCCCACTTTCAACTACAGTGTATGAGGAGCCTCACGGATAGTTCCCTAGCAAAACAACCATAACTGGTAAATTAAGCAGTAAAAATAAAATAAAATAAAGTCTCTGGAAATTGTCCCAACAGGATACAGCAAATGAAGACATTTTTTTCAAGAAAATCAATAAAATCTCAGTAAGAACAGTGAGTCTTTAGCACATAAGCCAAGACCCACTTCTCTCCCTGCTGCAGCTCAGCTGTACAGAAGCTCCACTCCAAGCTGGTGTGACCAAAAGAAAGGGCTCCTTCCCCTCTCAGCTCTCAGTCACCAGGAGAGGAGGCCTCCAGCACTTCCAATCCCTTCCAAGTTCAAGTTGAAGAGATTAAATATCTGGTTAATCCATCCAAGGTTGGAGGCTCACTTCCTTCACGCAGTCCCTACTTTTAGGGTAGACACTCTACCCAAGGCAGGGCAGGCCATGATCATTCTGTCCCAAGCATGAAGATAAATGTAGGGTGCAGATCCTACATCTGGAGAGGCAAAAGGAGACGATCAGGCGCTACTACCTGACCCACTAACTGTTCTCAAGTAAATCTGCCTGAGTTTAACAGGATAAGGTTGTAAAGCAATTTATGCACTGCAGCACTGTCAAAAACAGCAGAGCAACTAGCCAGCAATTAGTAGATCTGGGTGTAGTAGCCAATGAGGCAGACAACAAAGAAATCAGGGTAAGAGACGGTCGAAGGTAAGAGACAGTAAGAGACAGGGAAAGAGATGGTTGAACATTGCCAGTTGCCAGCTGGAGGACCACTGTCATCCCAGGGTAAAGGTGCACATGTCCAAGGCTATCTCCTCTGAGGACTGACATCAGACTTCACATTGCAGGGGAATGATAAATGGATAAATATACTCTATCAAAGTATTCTAAGTCACTAAACAAACAACAGTTTGGAGGTGGGGGTAGCAGAATATGCATCTAGAGTTGCTACCACATATTACTTACAATGTCTCAGTTCAGTTTGGTTCAGTAGCTTAGTCTTGTCTGACTCTTTGCGAACCCATGAATCGCAGCACGCCAGGCCTCTCTGTCCATCACCAACTCCTGGAGTTCATTCAGACTCATGTCCATTGAGTCGGTGATGCCATCCAGCCATCTCATTCTCTGTCATCCCCTTCTCCTCCTGCCCCCAATCCCTCCCAGCATCAGAGTCTTTTCCAATGAGTCAAATCTTCTCCTGAGGTGGCCAAAGTACTGGAGTTTCAGCTTCAGCATCAGTCCTTCCAATGAACACCCAGGACTGGTCTCCTTTAGAATGGACTGACTGGATCTCCTTGCAGTCAAGGGACTCTCAAGAGTCTTCTCCAACACCACAGTTCAAAAGCATCAATTCTTCGGCGCTCAGCCTTCTTCACAGTCCAACTCTCACATCATACATGACCACTGGAAAAACCATAGCCTTGACTAGATGGACCTTAGTCAACAAAGTAATGTCTCTGCTTTTGAATATACTATCTAGGTTGGTCATAACTTTTCTTCCAAGGAGTAAGCATCTTTTAATTTCATGGCTGCAATCACCATCTGCAGTGATTTTGGAGCCCCAAAAAATAAAGTCTGACATTGTTTCCACCGTTTCTCCATTTCCCATGAAGTGATGGGACGAGATGCCATGATCTTCGTTTTCTGAATGTTGAGCTTTAAGCCAAATTTTTTACTCTCCTCTTTCACTTTCATCAAGAGGCTCTTTAGTTCCTCTTCACTTTCTGCCGTAAGGGTGGTGCCATCTGCATATCTGAGGTTATTGATATTTCTCCCAGGAATCTTGATTCCAGCTTGTGTTTCGTCCAGCCCAGTGTTTCTCATGATGTATTCTGCGTAGAAGTTAAATAAGCAGGGTGACAATATACAGCTTTGACGTACTTCTTTTCCTCTTTGAAATCAGTCTGTTGTTCCATGTCCAGTTCTAACTGTTGCTTCCTGACCTGCACACAGATTTCTCAAGAGGCAGGTCAGGTGGTCTGGGATTCCCATCTCTTTCAGAATTTTCCACAATTTATTGTGATCCACACTGTCAATGGCTTTGGCACAGTCAATAAAGCAGAAATAGATGTTTTTCTGGAACTCTCTTGCTTTTTCCATGATCCAGCGGAGGTTGGCAATTTGATCTCTGGTTCCTCTGCCTTTTCTAAAACCAGCTTGAACATCAGGAAGTTCACGGTTCATGTATTGCTGAAGCCTGGCTTGGAGAATTTTGAGCATTACTTTACTAGCGTGTGAGATCAGTGCAACTGTGTGGTAGTTTGAGCATTCTTTGGCATTGCCTTCCTTTGGGATTGAAATGAAAACTGACCTTTTCCAGTCCTGTGGCCACTGCTGAGTTTTCCAAATTTGCTGGCATATTGAGTGCAGCACTTTTACAGCATCATCTTTCAGGATTTGGAATAGCTCAACTGAATTCCATCACCTCCACTAGCTTTGTTTGTAGTGATGCTTTCTAAGGCCCACTTGACTTCACATTCCAGGATGTCTGACTCTAGGCGAGTAATCACACCATCGTGATTATCTGGGTCGTGACAATCTTTTTTGTACAGTTCTTCTGTGTATTCCTGCAACCTCTTCTTAATATTTTCTGCTTCTGATAGGTCCATACCATTTCTGTCCTTTATCAAGCCCATCTTTGCATGAAATGTTCCCTTGGTATCTCTAATTTTCTTGAAGAGATCTCTAGTCTTTCCCATTCTGTTCTTTTCCTCTATTTCTTTGCATTGATCGCTGAAGAAGGCTTTCTTATCTCTTCTTGCTATTCTTTGGAACTCTGCATTCAGATGCTTATATCTTTCCTTTTCTCCTTTGCTTTTCGCCTCTCTTCTTTTCACAGCTATTTGTAAGGCCTCCCCAGACAGCCATTTTGCTTTTTTGCATTTCTTTTCCATGGGGATGGTCTTGATCCCTGTCTCCTGTACAATGTCACGAACCTCATTCCATAGTTCATCAGGCACTCTATCTATCAGATCTAGGCCCTTAAATCTATTTCTCACTTCCACTGTATAATCATAAGGGATTTGATTTAGGTCATACCTGAATGGTCTAGTGGTTTTTCCTACTTTCTTCAATTTAAGTCTGAATTTGGCAATAAGGAGTTCATGATCTGAGCCACAGTCAGCTCCTGGTCTTGTTTCTGTTGACTGTATAATGCTTCTCCATCTTTGGCTGCAAAGAATATAATCAATCTGATTTCGGTGTTGACCATCTGGTGATGTCCATGTGTAGAGTCTTCTCTTGTGTTGTTCGAAGAGGGTGTTTGCTATGACCAGTGCATTTTCTTGGCAAAACTCTATTAGTCTTTGCCCTGCTTCATTCCGCATTCCAAGGTCAAATTTACCTGTTACTCCAGGTGTTTCTTGACTTCCTACTTTTGCATTCCAGTCCCCTGTAATGAAAGTCCCCTAAATGAAATGTCTCAGTATCAACAAAATATCATGAGGTAACAACAACAAAATCCATTTCAAAAATGGGGAAAATATTGGAATAGTTGTTTCTCCAGAGAAGATATACAAATAGCCAATAAGCACATGTAGAGATGCTCAAAATCACTAATCATTAGGAAAATGCAAACTGTAACAATGATAAGATACCACCTACACCCATTAGAAAGGCTACTATCAAAACAAACAAAAATCCAGAAAACAGCAAGTGTTGGTAAAGATACAGAGAAATTTAAAGAAACCCGTGCTGATTGCTGGTGAGAAAGGAAAATCGTGCGCTTGCTGTGGATAATAGAATGGCAGTTACCAGAAAGTTAAATATAGACTTAGCATATGATCCAGCAATCCCCCTTCTGGGTACATGTCCATAAAAACTGAAAGTACAAATTTGAACAAGTATGTGCACACTTATGTTCTTAGTAGCATTATTCACAATAGCCAAAAAGCCATTAGAATCCACATGTCTATCAATGGACAAATAGATAAATTGATAAACAAAATATAATGTATATATTCCCTTTTGTTATGCATGAAACAGCAAGCAGTACAAAATGCATTGTATCAGTGCTTTAGTAGTATTTGTCTTTCTTGCACTAACTATAAAAGTTCTGGAAAAGAACTATTGAAGCAATGATTATTACCTGATTAGTAATAATAAAAAAATAATTTTTAACTGAAAAAAATTATAAAACTCACCAAACAAGAAAGCATGCACTATATTACCAATATCATTTAAAAGGGGGAATGCAAGCAACAAAACTGCCCATGAGAGCGTCCAGATTTTATATATCACAAAAACTTCAAACCAGTTATTTAAAATATGTTTAAAAACTAAAAGAACTATGTTGAATAGTAGTGGTGAAAGTGGGTACCCTTGTCTTGTTCCTGACTTTAGGGGAAATGCTTTAAATTTTTCACCATTGAAGAGAATGCTTGCAGTGGGTTTGTCATATATAGCTTTTATTATGTTGAGGTATGTTCCTTCTATTCCTGCTTTCTGGAGAGTTTTTATCATAAATGGATGTTGAATTTTGTTGAAGGCCTTCTCTGCATCTATTGAGATAATCATATGGTTTTTATTTTTCAATTTGTTAATGTGGTGTATTACATTGATTGATTTGCGGATATTGAAGAATCCTTGCACCCCTGGGATAAAGCCCACTTGGTCATAGTGTATGATCTTTTTAATGTGTTGTTGGATTCTGATTGCTAATCCAAAGAAGACATATGAATGACTAACAAACACATAAAAAGATGCTCAACATCACTCATTATCAGAGAAATGCAAATCAAAACCACAATGAGGTACCATTTCACACCAGTCAGAATGGCTGCGATCCAAAAGTCAATAAGCAATAAATGCTGGAGAGGGTGTGGAGAAAAGGGAACCCTCTTACACTGTTGGTGGGAATGCAAATTAGTACAGCCACTATGGAGAACAGTGTGGAGATTCCTTAAAAAATTGCAAATAGAACTGCCTTATGATCCAGCGATCCCACTGCTGGGCATACACACTGAGGAAACCAGAATTGAAAGAGACACGTGTACCCCAATGTTCATTGCGGCACTGTTTATAATAGCCAGGACATGGAAGCAACCTAGATGTCCATCAGCAGATGAATGGATAAGAAAGCTGTGGTACATATACACAATGGAGTATTACTCAGCTATTAAAAAGAATACATTTGAATCAGTTCTAATGAGGTGGATGANTCCAGCGATCCCACTGCTGGGCATACACACCAAGGAAACCAGAATTGAAAGAGACACGTGTACCCCAGTGTTCATTGCAGCACTGTTTATAATAGCCAGGACATGGAAGCAACCTAGATGTCCATCAGCAGATGAATGGATAAAAGCTCATTTTTAAATCAGCTCTCTTTACAAGTGCACAGGGCAATGATATCTAAACATTATAAGTCAATCCTTGGTAATATTTAGGCAAAAATAATATAAAAGATAAAATACACTCATATTACTTAAAAATAATATCAGATAGAAATTTGTATAAGCAGCATTCAGTACTCAAATACAAGTATATAGATATGTATTTATTTTCTATGTATTTTTTAAATATCCACACATATCTTCACCCAGAAAGCCAAACATTTCTGAAGAGCAAGTCATGTATAATGAAGTAAGGAAAAGATTTATTGTTTAAAGAAATATGTGGATCACAGTCTAAGAAGGAACATGCCATGTTTTGTAACACTTTAAAATAAATCCACTTAGTTATTTGGTAAATAACACTGTGGAAAATTCTGAAAGAGATGGGAATACCAGACCACCTGACCAGCCTCTTGAGAAACATGTATACACGTCAGGAAGCAACAGTTAGAGCTGGACATGGAACAACAGACTGGTTCCAATTAGGAACAGGAGTACATCAAGGCTGTATATTGTCACCCTGCTTATTTAACTTATATGCAGAATACATCATGAGAAATCCTGGGCTGGATGAAGCACAAGCTGGAATCAAGCTTGCTGGGAGAAATATCAATAACCTCAGATATGCAGATGACAACACCTTTATGGGAGAAAGTTCAGAACTAAAGAGCCTGTTGATGAAAGTGAAAAAGGATAATGAAAAAGTTGGCTTAAATCTCAACATTCAGAAAACAAAGATCATAATTAGGAACAGGAGTACATCAAGGCTGTATATTGTCACCCTGCTTATTTAACTTATATGCAGAATACATCATGAGAAATCCTGGGCTGGATGAAGCACAAGCTGGAATCAAGCTTGCTGGGAGAAATATCAATAACCTCAGATATGCAGATGACAACACCTTTATGGGAGAAAGTTCAGAACTAAAGAGCCTGTTGATGAAAGTGAAAAAGGATAATGAAAAAGTTGGCTTAAATCTCAACATTCAGAAAACAAAGATCATAGCATCTGGTCCCATCACTTCATGACAAATAGATGGGGCAACAGTGACAGGCTTTATTTTGGGGGGCTCCAAAATCACTGAAGATGGTGACCCCAGCCATGAAATTAAAGGATACTTACTCTTTGAAAGAAAAGTTATGACCAACCTAGATAGCATATTCAAAAGCAGAGTCATTACTTTGCCAACAAAGGTCCATCTAGTCAAGACTATGGTTTTTCCCATGGTCATCTATGGATGTGAGAGTTGGACTATAAAGAAAGCTGAGCCTTGAAAAATTGATGCTTTTGAAGTGTGGTGTTGGAGAAGACTCTTGAGAGTCCCTTGGACTGTAAGGAGATCCAACCAGTCCATCCTAAAGGAGATCAGTCCTCAATATTCATTGGAAATACTGATATTGAAGCTGAAACTCCAATACTTTGGCCACCTGATGTGAAGAGTTGACTCATTTGAAAAGACCCTGATGCTGGGAATGATTGAAGATGGGAGAAGGGGATGACAGAGGATGAGATGGTTGGATGGCATCACTGACTCAATGGACATGAGTTTGAGTAAACTCCTGGAGTTGGTGATGGACAGGGAAGCCTGGCGTGCTGCAGTCCATGAGATTGAAAAGAGTCGGACAAGACTGAGAGAATGAACTGAACTGAACAGAAATAACACTTCATAAGTTGATTTCCTCTTCAGAAAACTCTGAAAGCAAGATAGTTTAGAACTAATGTTTCCAAAAGAAATAACTTTAAATTGCACAAAGCATTAAAATATAAATTTAATTAAGTAATGACAAAATTAGAAATGTTTCATAATAATATGAGGAATTTCAGAGGCCTGGTTTGTGTTAATATATTTGAATATTTATTCTTCATACAAATGACAATTAAATAGACTAAAAAGAAACATTTGATGGTGTGATTTATGTAAATTACTTGATTCAGTTTCAATTAGGTTTCTTCAGCAATTTAAGGGGCTAATTTGATTAACTGAAAATATTTTCCTTTACTTGGATTTATGAAAACTTTAAATCAATTCCATATTTTAAAATGACTAAAATGATTAGTAGACACAAGGAGACATTTCTTCAGTTTTAACACCATTCTTTTTTTGTATGTGTGTTCTAAACTCAAGCCGTGTATTATGCAACTGAAACTCTTGACATTCTGTATATGCATTCCATCATTTATAAATCATATTGTACGATAGAGATTAAAGCAATAGAATCATGATATACAGGCTTTCATCTTTGGTTGAAAAAATCAAATTTGATCTATTATATCTGAAATAAATGGAAAAGAAAGCTTTTTATCCATAAATAATGGATCATACTTGTATTTATGCAACATATTTTTGACTCAGTTCAGTTCAGTTCAGTTCAGTCGTTCAGTCACGTCCGACTCCATGAATTGCAGCATGCCAGTCCTCCCTGTCCATCACCAACTCCCAGAGTTCACCCAGACCCACACCCATGGAGTCAGTGACACCATCCAGCCATCTCATCCTCGGTCATCCCCTTCTCCTCCTGCCCCCAATCCCTCCCAGCATCAAAGTATTTTCCAGTGAGTCAACTCTTCGCACGAGGTGGTCGAAGTACTGGAGTTTCAGCTTTAGCATCATTCCTTCCAAAGAAATCCTAGGGCCGATCTCCTTCAGAATGGACTGGTTGGATATCCTTATAGTCCAAGGGACTCTCTGATGTATTTTTTAAAAGGAAAATGAATAGCAGAAGAACCCCGACCTGGTTTTTGTTTTTCTGTAATGTGTTGGATATCTAAGACAAAAATCCAGTAAAATATAAAAATGTTTGAGTTTTGTAGGACAGTGGGATGATAAGATCTTTTATTGGAAAGTGTGATTGGCATCAGTAAGGCTTTTATCAGCACTTCCAAATCCAAAGATTGTGTGTGATAGAGGCTGTGGGTAAAGAGGAGAAGACTCCAGAGAGCTTTATGAGTAACTATGTACCTCCTCCCTGAAAGTGATTCTCAAGATCAAAAACATTTTTTAAGGCATTTTATAAATTCCTCTAATGTAAAAACATCATTTTAACTTTTATATTCCATTTTCATTTGTTAATTTAGTTTATTATTTTATCTTTAAAGAGAGGAGCAAGGACTTAACTTTCTCACCATCAAACTCTCATGAGTGTACTCCTAGTCTTATCAGTTCTCTGAAATTTGCCATATCTCAAATCCACACAACTGAGTTTGTGCAAACCACTAGGAAGAGCAAAGGGAAGGAAACAAGCAAGTGGGCAGGAAAAACTTCCAGCCTTCCCAGACAAATGACTGGACTTTTCCTATAAGCCTTTATCTCTGAAATGCACAGGCCATCCAGCTAGTTGAAACAAAGTAGATGGAAGCTGCCTGGTGATTCTTTGCAAGCACTTAAAGATTCATGCAAAGTAACTACTAGCATATAGATCAACTCATTAGATAACTACTGTATGTTTAATCACCACTTTCCCTCAGCTTGCCCAAATGACATTTTGAAATGTCACTTAAGTCATTTGGCTAATTTCAAGTTATATTTTTTAAATGGTCCACGCCACATTTATCTGCTGAAAGTTTGAACCTAAACTTTACTCAATAAATGAATGATTCTATGCCTAATCATTTTTGTTCTTTCTTTTTTTATATAGAAGGTAATTGTAATAAATTGCACAAGGTAAAACATGGCAAAAATGATGTTGCAGTTTGCCAAACATGCAACTCTGCTATCAAAAAACATACATAATTGATTCAGTTTCTTACTTTTCCTGGACTAAGGGTAGGGGAAAACAGCAGATTAATTTTCTTAAAAAAAAAAAAAAGCCACAAACATAAGAATAACAAGATACCAATCTAAAGCAAATTTAGGAGATTCTGCAAGCATTGTTTTCAGTAATTTGTGTATGACTGGAGTAGGTTGATTGTTTTATTTTTAATTTTTATTTTTACTTTATTTTACTTTACAATACTGTATTGGTTTTGCCATACATTGACATGAATCCGTCTCAGGTGTACATGAGTTCCCAATCCTGAAACCCACCCCCCTCCACCTCCCACCCCATATCAACTCTCTGGATCATCCCCATGCACCAGTCCCAAGTATCCTGTATCCTGTATTGAACATAGACTGGCGATTCATTTCTTACATGATAATATACATGTTTCAGTGTCATTCTCCCAAATCCTCCCACCCTATCCCTCTCCCTCAGAGTCCAAAAGTCCATTCTATTCATCTGTGTCTCTTTTGCTGTTTTACATACAGGGTTATCATTACCATGTTTCTAAATTCCATATATATGTGTTAGTATACTGTGTTGGTGTTTTTCTTTCTGGCTTACTTCACTCTGTATAATCGGCTCCAATTTCATCCATCTCACTAGAACTGATTCAAATGTATTCTTTTTAATGGCTGAGTAATACTCCATTGTGTATATGTACCACAGCTTTCTTATCCATTCATCTGCTGATGGACATCTAGGTTGC
>SJXQ01008655.1:129914-260405 GCA_006408695.1 Aepyceros melampus
TCAGGGTCTTTTCCAATGAGTCTACTCTTCGCATGAGGTGGCCAAAGTACTGGAGCTTCAGTTTTAGCATCATTCCTTCCAAAGAAATCCCATATAAGCCTGGAGGTCCAATCTTCTAGGGTTGTTGTGAGGATGTGAAGTTATGTATACAATGTCTGTCATAATAAGCATGCAAAAACTGTTAAGAGCTCCAACCTGGGAAAGACATTTAGAGGAGTAGGAGTAATATCGCTGGCAAAAGAACAGTTTTCTGGGAGGATCCTTACTGAGCTTCCAACTTCTCCAAGTACTTGCCACTACCTATCAGAGTCCCACAGTGATACTACAATTCTGTCAGTGTTGCTAGCTTCCCCTGTCAGCATGTGTGAAGTCTTTCCCCATTCACCTCTGTCTTACCATCCTGTTCTTTTTTTCTGATCACTTATACTTTATTAAAATTAAAAACTTCTCTCTTGAAACTGTTAAGAGAGTGAGAAGACAAGCCACAAATTGGAGGAAGATATTTGGAAGACATGTATCTGATAACAACAACAAAAAAATACTTGAAACCAAAATATACCCCAAAAAGTCTTAAAACCCAACCACAGAAAAAGAGACAACTCAAATAAAAAGTTGGGGAAATATTTGAACATCTTCCCCAAATAAGTATGGACAGTAAATAAGCATATGAAAAGCTGTCCAATATTGTATGCCATTATTACCACCCTGTTCTGTCTCACTGATTCTTTAATTAGTTTGGTAAACAGCCATTCCAGCTGCAATGACTCCCGAGGTATAATCACTTGTGAGACAGCCTCATAAAAAGCTCAGCTCTGCTGAACATTTGGAATGGGGTTCGCAGGAGGGCTCAGCAGTGGTCTGACCCCAGAGTCTTAACAACCTGGGATAAGATTATTCTGCAACAAGCCACTTCCTATTCCTGGATTGCTCTACACTGATACAGGCACAGTGCCATGCATCAGGCCACAGCAAAGGAGATGTCAGCATCTGAACTCAGAAAGGGGATGGAATACCTCTTAAGGCAGCCCTGTGGCTCTTCAAATCAAAATTATCCACCTGAGCTGCTTACTCCATAGCTGTCTTATTAGTGTGTCAATTCTCTAGGACTTGGGGCACAGAAGGATGAGGCCGCTTTGTTTCCTATTTCCTCCAAAAGACCATGCAAGACATTTGGAAACTGCCTCTCCACCTTCCACAACCAGAAGAGTAGAATAACATTCAGAAAAACACAGGGACTAATAAAATGTTCACCAGTCACAGTGCGGAAGGCTTTCTTCCTTCTCTTCAGCTCACACCCCACCTGGCTTCTCTGTCAGTTCCCAGCTATGTCCTTTCTCACTCAGATGCTTTTGACCCCAATTCAAACTAGGAAAAACTTTAAAGGATCAAATTACTGCTCAGCACTTATTACTTGGGCTTGAGCTTTAAACAAGTTTAACAGAAAAGGGTACATTTTTTTTGATCTGTGAATCCAGTCAGATATATCTATAACATAAACTATTATTATGTAACAGATAACTGTTTCTAATTAGAAACAGATAACTGTTTCTAATGAACTGTTTCTAAAGTGGTATACTCAATTTCACTAGTTAATTTAATATTACTTCTATTTATAAATAGTCCTTCATTAACTAGAAGGATTCCCAATTCAAACTAGGAAAAACTTTAAAGGATCAAATTACTGCTCAGCACTTATTACTTGGGCTTGAGCTTTAAACAAGTTTAACAGAAAAGGGTACATTTTTTTTTATCTGTGAATCCAGTCAGATATATCTACAACATAAACTATTATTATGCAACAGATAACTGTTTCTAATTAACTGTTTCTAAAGTGGTATACTCAATTTCACTAGTTAATTTAATATTACTTCTATTTATAAATAGTCCTTCATTAACTAGAAGGATTGAGTTCTATAATCTAAGTATTAATTTGAGCATCCTGACATTCAGTTATTTGGGCCTTTGGTTGGCCAGAGTTCTAAGAATTATATTTCAAAATATCTGGTACTGTTTTCCACTGGGTAGGAGCAATGTGGGCATTGAGACGCTATCGTGAAACCTCAAAGTGGCCGAATAATGGGCCAGGAGGAATGTACAGGTAGCAGGAAAGAGGAGGAACGAATGTGTATTACAGATGATGAAACAGAATATGAACCAAAAAAACCTTTCTTTTTCCTGTGCCTATTTCTTGCTCAGCCAATGCCTGAGAAGTGCAAAGGTTAAAGGGGATGCAGATAGGGACTTGAGCAGGGTAGCCAGAATGAACTCAGTTCTATCTACACAGAAGGCCTTCCTATTACCTTTATGGGAAACTCTGCTTTGCCAGGGGGAAAGGAAAAAAAAAAAAAAAGACAAAACACAACTGAGTTTTCATTTCTCAGTATCATTTTAATGCACTGAATTGAACTATTCAAGACACAGGGGATAAAATGATAAACAAAATAATGGCCCTGACCTTCCTGGAATTTACCATCTTGTGGGAGAAACAAAAATAATCAGATACATACATAAATAAATGAAAACTACAGAAAGTGCAATGTAGAAAAGGTAAAATACAGCACAACTGAGGAATATGACCATTTGTGGATTATCAAGAAAGGCTTCCCCGCTCCTGGGTGAGAGCTAAAGAATGAATAACAATGTTCAAGGTGAAAGATGGCAGATGGGCAGAATGAAGACAGCAAAATCATATTCCAGGCAGGGGAAAGGGAAGCAACATGGTTTCCTTGAAGATCTGAATGAGTGCCAGTGGCCTAAGAGTGAGAGAAGAGAGTGTGATAAAGCTGTAGGAGGAGCCACACATCTTGACCTTTACTGGAAAAGAATGCAAAACCACTCAAGTGTTTAGTATTAATCCTTTACTCTAACTAAAAATCACTGAGCAACCAGCACTCCACCTTCTCCATCTGTGAATACAAAGAACTGAAGAGAATCAACATCCATAGAACCTCTAAAATAAACCACAGGAGCCCCAAATTGGGAGGTAGAAGGGATTCCAGCTCTGAAAGAAGCCTGGTATGGTTCTGTGCCTGCAAAATATTTGTTTCTCCATTATGTAGTAGATCCTAAGCTAGAAGAAAATAAAAGAATTCAAGGATCTTCTCTCAAGAATCTCATGGCTTGGTGGTAATTGTAAGTTCCTATCTGAAGAAAATACTGTGACTGCTAAAATAGTGGTAGGTACTAGATGCAGTAAGAATATGGTCTCTTTCCCTTCCTCTTTTTCCTTCCTAAGGGAGAAGAATTGCACATTTAGGAAGCTCTCATGCACTTTCCAATATTTCTAGGGACTCAATAAAGAATGAAGTGAATAAGCAGTAATGGAAGCATAATTTAATTTGAGTGGATTATCAATAACCTGCAGTTTTATAAAATATATAGTTTTAAGGTCAGCTGTATATGAAATAAACCAGTTTATTGGCACCTTAAATGATCACTGAATCAGAGAACTAATTCTTCCCATGGTCGATGGAGTCCTGATAGACAGAAAGGCTAATGCAGCTTTTCAGGACAGCCAAATCAATCCCCCAAAATTATGGTTTGAGAACTGGAGGCTCTGGCTCAATATTAGTCAAGTGCTTAAAAGACATAATCAAGTACCAGAAGCCCAGCAGACTTGTGATATAAATAGTCCACAATGCTAATGAGTACGAAGAGGATGGAAGTCCATTTTTTAATACACTGGGAAAGCAGCACAGAAAAGAAATCAGGCAGCTTTACCTTGGCAAAGTTTTCATCTTTCAATATCTCTGAACTGATTAAATATTTCCTGAAAGACTCTGTAGCTTATACTTGGTTGACATACAAGGAGAGAGAAAAACAAGATAAATATAAAATCAACTGGACTAGAAAAGAATAGAGAAGGAAAAATTTTGGCAGAAAGCAAACAGAAGAAAATTTTCTATGAAAAATAACTTCATGATTCCAAAAGTAAAGGTAGTTGGATGTGGTTGGGGCATCTTTACCTTCTGTCTCCTCCCCTCCCCACTCCTGGTACACCACCCCTTCTGGCCACCCTCTAAACACTTCTGCCAACTAGGGCACCCTGTTGAGACTAAGAATCCGTGACCAGGCACTTCCCTGGTGGTCCCGTGGCTTGTATTCCGTGCTCCCAGTGCAAGGGTCCCAGGTGCGATCCCTGGTCAGGGAACTAGAGCCCACGTGCCACAACTAAGACCCAACACAGCCAAACAAATACAAATAAACATTTTTAAAACTCATGTCAATTGTAGATTAAAGACATTAAAGTTTATCACATCATGCAAATGATTTACATGATCATTCATCACTGTTTATTTTATCCACAAATAAAGCCATCATTAACAAAAGCGACACAAGTTAATCTCCACTATTCTGCTGATGACAGCAACTTATTTCAAACAAGAAACACTCAAATGACTAATTATATTTTGATTTTTAAATAAAAAATTGTATTTTTCTAATGACTCTAACTTAATGATCTGTTTCTTTTTATACACCCCTACTTCAGGATAATACACAGCTAGGCAATTCCTTTAGGCCCAAAATAAAACCATGTAATATGTTATTTCTTAGTCCCAAACCACAAAGGCTTATAACTTTAAAAAGTAATGGAAAAAATTCAAGAATGTTTTAAAATCTCTCCTTTTCCCAAAACTAAGTTGAAAACCAGCAATGTCCCTTCCAAATCCATTCAAAACTATTAATACTGAAGTTTACTTGATTTTTAAATAAAAAATTGTATTTTTCTAATGACTCTAACTTAATGATCTGTTTCTTTTTATACACCCCTACTTCAGGATAATACACAGCTAGGCAATTCCTTTAGGCCCAAAATAAAACCATGTAATATGTTATTTCTTAGTCCCAAACCACAAAGGCTTATAACTTTAAAAAGTAATGGAAAAAATTCAAGAATGTTTTAAAATCTCTCCTTTTCCCAAAACTAAGTTGAAAACCAGCAATGTCCCTTCCAAATCCATTCAAAACTATTAATACTGAAGTTTACCAATAGTGAACTTGGACCATATTCATATAGGCCATTAATTTTATGAAATGTTATAATAAGTACTTCTTCATTGTGATTTTCTTCACTGCTTTCAATGTGCGGTGCTTTGTCACTCAGTCATGTCCGACTCTTGCAACCCCATGGACTACAGCCCGCCAAGATCCTCTGTCCATAGGGATTCTCCAGGTAAGAATACTGGAGTGGGTTGCCATGCCTTCCTCTGCTTTAAATAGTACAAATATTGATTCTGTAATTCTGGGACCTTGTTTTATCAATGTTTATTAGGGCAACATAATACAATCGATTTAAACACTATCATCTGTATTTTAGAGAAAAGCCTCTTAAGGTGAAGTTTCAGAGATTTGTGTGAATTATGAAGTTGGTGTTGTAAGGAGCTATCATCTGTAAAGCTCTGTAGAGAAGAGAAATAGAACACAATAGTTTAGACATTTTTAAGGAAGAAGCAACCAAAGAGTTCTGATAAGAGAGTTCACAGAGGCACCATTCATGGAGAAAGTCTAGTTTGCATTCAATAGCACAAATAGCATACTCAGGACAGTTTAACTCTATTTGTGCTCTCTAGCTCTGAAGTAGTACAGTTTTAAAACACTAGGTGTTGAATTTTGTCGAAAGCCTTCTCTGCATCTATTGAGATAATCATATGGTTTTAATTTTTCAATTTGTTAATGTGTATTACACTGATTGATTGATTTGCGGATATTGAAGAATCCTTGCATTCCTGGGATAAAGCCCAGTTGGTCATGGTGTATGATCTTTTTAATGTGCTGTTGGATTCTGATTGCTAAAATTTTGTTAAGGATTTTTGCATCTATGTTCATCAGTGATATTGGCCTGTAGTTTTCTTTTTTTGTGGCATCTTTGTCAGGTTTCGGTATTAGGGTGATGGTGGCCTCATAGAATGAGTTTGGAAGTTTACCTTCCTCTGCAATTTTCTGAAAGAGTTTGAGTAGGANAATATATTATCCTTTCTTAGCTGATTTGAAAAGGTACTGAATGTATATTATTGTATTGTCAGATCAATAACATACAGCATTATACATTATATATATACACACACATATATATAACATATAGTAATAAATTTATAAGGGCAGCACAAAGGATATGTGTATGAGCAAAGTTTTACCAAGCAAGAACATGATAACTTGATGGTAACTTGATCCACAGGAACAAATGAAGAAAATAAGAAATGGTAAATAAGAAAGTAACATAACAAAGACTTCTCTGTGGACCAGTGGCTAAGACTCCACATTCCTAATGCAGGAGGCCTGGGGTTGACCCCTGGTCTGGGGGCCTCCCTGGTGGTTCAGACAGTAGAGTCTGCCTGTGGTGCAGGCGACCTGGGTTTGATCCCTGGGTTGGGAATATCCCCTGGAGAAGGAAATGGCAACCCACTATGGTATTCTTGCCTGGAAAACCCCATGAATGGAGGAGCCTGACAGGCTGTAGTCCATGGGGTCCAAAAGAGTCAGACACAACTGAGTGACTTCACTTTGTTTCAGGGGACTATGCCGCATGCTACAGTTAAGAGTTTGTATGCCACAGCTAAAATCCAGCATGCCACAAAGAAGATTGAAGACCTCAGGTGCTGCAGCTAAGACCAAGCACAGCCAAATAACTTCTTTAACAAGAAACATAACAGGTCCCGCCCCAGTGCTAGCGGGCGCCGAGCGGGAGCCGCGCGGCGGCGGTTGTCATTCGGAGCCGCTGAGCCGGCTCTGCGGCAGCTGGTGGCGCGGGTGGCTTGCGTGGACGCGGACAGAGGCGGCCGGCCGCCACCGCAGCCTCAGCGCCCGCGGCCGCGGCAGGCGCGTCGGGGTCCCCCGAGGCATCCTCCCGCTCCCGCCATCCGCCCTCCCGCATCCCCCGCAGTCCGCACCGCCGCACCTCCTCCCTGGGCTTCGGACCCTCGGCCTCGCCCCTGAAACATGGCTCGCGACTTCAAACCTGGGGACCTGATCTTCGCCAAGATGAAAGGTTTTCCTCATTGGCCAGCTCGAGTAGATGAAGTTCCTGATGGCGCTGTAAAACCACCCACAAACAGACTACCGA
The DNA here is from genome assembly GCA_006408695.1 of Aepyceros melampus. Lineage (NCBI taxonomy): Eukaryota > Metazoa > Chordata > Mammalia > Artiodactyla > Bovidae > Aepyceros > Aepyceros melampus. The sequence goes on from SJXQ01008655.1 coordinate 136,975, forward strand.
TTTTCTTTTTTGGAACTCATGAGACTGCTTTTTTAGGCCCAAAGGACACCCCCGAGGCATCCTCCCGCTCCCGCCATCCGCCCTCCCGCATCCCCCGCAGTCCGCACCGCCGCACCTCCTCCCTGGGCTTCGGACCCTCGGCCTCGCCCCTGAAACATGGCTCGCGACTTCAAACCTGGGGACCTGATCTTCGCCAAGATGAAAGGTTTTCCTCATTGGCCAGCTCGAGTAGATGAAGTTCCTGATGGCGCTGTAAAACCACCCACAAACAGACTACCGATTTTCTTTTTTGGAACTCATGAGACTGCTTTTTTAGGCCCAAAGGACATATTTTCTTACTCAGAAAATAAGGAAAAGTACGGCAAACCAAATAAACGAAAAGGCTTTAATGAAGGTTTATGGGAGATAGATAACAATCCGAAAGTGAAATTTTCAAGTCAACAGGCATCAGCCAAACAGTCAAATGCGTCATCTGATGTTGAAGTTGAAGAAAAAGAAACAAGTGTTTCAAAGGAAGATACTGACCATGAAGAAGAAGCCAGCAATGAGGATGTGACTAAAGCAATTGACATAACCACTCCAAAAGCTGCCAGAAGAGGGAGGAAGAGAAAGGCAGAAAAACAAGTAGAAACTGAGGAGGCTGGAGTAGTGACTACAGCAACAGCATCTGCTGATCTCAAAGTGAGTCCTAAAAGAGGACGACCTGCAGCCACAGAGGTCAAGATCCCAAAACCAACAGGCAGACCCAAAATGGTAAAACAACCTTGTGCTTCAGACAGTGACATGATAACTGAAGAAGACAAAAGCAAGAAAAAAGGGCAAAGAGGAAAAACCACCTAAAAAAACAGCTTAAAAAGGATGAAGAGGGCCAGAAGGAAGAAGAAAAGCCAAGAAAGGAGCCAGATAAAAAAGAAGGGAACACCCCTAGAGAATGGGGCAGTTGTGCCCTTCCCTTGACATTCCTTTGTTGTTTAATTCTTTAGAATATTAATAATTGTTTTTTTAATCCTGAGAGATTAAACAGTAGATTTGTTAAGAAAACAAAAATGAAACTGTAACCAAAATTTTAAAATAAAGTTCAAAAAAAAAAAAAGAAAGAAACATAACAAACACTATAAATCTGTATTTGACTTCCTTTGTTTGCTAAGCCTCTTTGGCATATAGAATAAATTAAATAAGCAGGGTGACAATATATATAGCCTTGACATACTCCTTTTCCTATTTGGAACCAGTCTGGTGTTCCATGTCCAGTTCTAACTATTGCTTCCTGACCTGCATACAGGTTTCTCAAGAGGCAGGTCAGGTACTCTGGTATTCTCATCTCTTTCAGAATTTTCCACAGTTTATTGTGATCCACACAGTCAAAGGCTTTGGCATAGTCAATAAAGCAGAAATAGATGTTTTTTCTGGAACTCTCTTGCTTTTTCCATGATCCAGAGGATGTTGGCAATTTGATCTCCAGTTCCTCTGCCTTTTCTAAAACAGCATAGTACTTTTAGAAAGGCTTTTAAAAATGCTTTATTTGGAATTAGCATACAGGTTTCTCAAGAGGCAGGTCAGGTACTCTGGTATTCTCATCTCTTTCAGAATTTTCCACAGTTTATTGTGATCCACACAGTCAAAGGCTTTGGCATAGTCAATAAAGCAGAAATAGATGTTTTTTCTGGAACTCTCTTGCTTTTTCCATGATCCAGAGGATGTTGGCAATTTGATCTCCAGTTCCTCTGCCTTTTCTAAAACAGCATAGTACTTTTAGAAAGGCTTTTAAAAATGCTTTATTTGGAATTCATTTCCAAATTATAGGAAGATACAAGGTTAAGAATATTAATCAAAACAGTATTCATATTCCCTCACCCAGACACACTGACTACTAAATTCTACCCCACTTTCTCCATCACTTGCTTTCTCTATATTAGCATTTTTCAGCCTTGATATTATCGACCTAGGGGCCAGGTAATTCTTTGCTTTGAGGGTCCAGTCTTTGCTTTGTAGGGTGTTCAGCAGCATTCCTGGCTTCTACCCACAAGATATTGGTAGCTCCTCTTCCCCAGAATGTCTATGGACATAAGCAAATGTCACCTTGTGGGGCAAATCACCCCTGTTTGAGAAACACTGTTCGTTATGAATGTGATCTTTGTTTCTTTCTTTTTTTTTTTTAAAGAGGGCTGCTTTCAATTTATTTTGAAATGAAAGTCAGTGAGAACTAATACCATTTCTTTTCTGCTTCCTTGTAACTTCCCCACTGGTTGTGTTTTTTGTTATCCTAGTCTTGTACCTACTTCACGGGAGGAAAAAAAAAAGTCCTTTCAAAGATTAAAGAATTTTCCTGTGGCTCTGCTGAGCTGAGAAGCAATTGGAAATTGAATTAGTATAGTGTGGCTGACACAGCTGGTGAAAGTGAAAGTGAAGTCACTCAGTTGTGTCCGACTCTTTGCGACCCCATGGACTGTAGCCCACCAGGCTCCTCCATCAATGGGATTTTCCAGGCAAGAATACTGGAGTGGGTTGCCACTGTTTCATTTTTTGGATTTTGTTTTCGATCCTTATGAGATTAGTTACATTTGTCATGATCCTCTACCCTTCAACACTTTGACTTGTGTTTCCTGAGACTAGAAACATCTTCTTCATAACAATGGTACAATCATCAATTTTGATAGATTTCACTTTATTTTAATGTGAAATATATCTTTCTGATCTGCCCTCCCCATTCCAATTTTGTACATTGAGTCATTATACCGTTATTCTATGCCATTATGCTTTATACCATTATTTTTCCCTCTAGTGAATGATCTATTATAGCAGGAGCTGCATGTAGTTGTCATATCTCAAGTTTAAAAACGAGTTTCTTATTCTTTTAAAAAAAAATAGTGTTGGGAAAACTGGTAAACAATTTGTAGGGACATCAACTTAAATCCTAATCATAGCAGCGTGTCCAACTCTTTGCAACCCCATGGACTACAGCCTACCAGGCTCCTCCGTCCATGGGATTTTCCAAGCAAGAGTACTGGAGTGGGTTGCCATTGCCTTCTCCAATATGAAGTATACATTATGTTTATCATAAGCTACAACAATACATTGTTGGGTTTCTAACATAAAAAAGTAACATATATAACAATAATAAAGAAAGAAGTTACATGTATTGTATGGCTGAGTCCCTTTGCTTCTCACCTGAAACTATCAGAATATTGTTAATTGGCTATAGCTCACTACAAAAGGTTTCTGGTGTTAAAAACAAATTACAAAAAAAAAAAAAGAAGAAGAAGAAGCAATGCAGCTGTATAGGAGTAATATTTCTATATCTACCTGGATTTATTTTTTTTTCTACCTGGATTTAAATTAATATAAATCTGAAGTAGATTCCATTGGCTAAAATATAATGGTAAGTCCTAGAGCAAATAACTAAAAAATATGGTGAAAAATCATTAAAGGAATTAAAATGTTACACTAGAGAAATTCACATAATGCAAATAAAGCCATAAATGAGTAGAGAAACAGAAAATCTACGAGATATAAAGAGTAAATGGCATAAATCCAACTGTAAAAATTAAAACAGTAAATGCCAATTGATTTATAGTATTGTTCAAGTCTTCTGCTTCTTTGCTGATCTTCAGCCTTGTTTTTCTATCTATTTTGAATGTAGGTAGTATCCTACCTAAGATCTCCAACTACTATTTTTTTTTTAATTTTTATTTATTTGGTTGCATCAGGTCTTAGTTGTGGTGCACAGGCTCAGTTGCCCCATGACATGTGGGATCCTAGTTCCCCAACCAGGGATCAAATCAGCGTCCCCTCCATTGGAAGGCAGACTCTTCACCACTGGAACACCTGGGAAGTCCAATGCAGCCATTGCTTTTAATTGTCTCTCTCTCTCTTTATTCCGTCAGTTTTGCTTCATGTATTTCAGGTATTGTTGCTAGGTCCACATATATTTAGAAATGTTATATCTTCCTGAAGATTGAACCATTTCATCATTATAAAATGTCTTTCTTTGTCTCTAGGAGCAATTTTTGTCTTAAAGTTTATTCTGTTTAATATAAGCATGGCCACTCCTGCTCTCTTTTGTGTGAAAATATTCTTGCTTGTTATTTAAAATAGCTCTGAACATACTTCATTCTAGATCTTGAAGATTGTTTTACAGCAAGTGAACACACTAATTTACTCACAGCTTTTCAAAATTCTGTATATGATATTCAACAGATTTCAGGAACTTAGAAATCAAGGAATCAGTCACAGTCTTTTCTGTTGGGGGTCTATGCTGAGGGCATGGGATCACTGCTACAGCAGCAACTAGAATGTGGGCAATCCTCCTGCAGTTCAAGGATGCCAGTACAAGGGGACCCACCGAGACTCTCCTCTTTCACTGCTTTCACTATCATACAACACTACTATAGAGCATATGCTTTTGATGGTTTGGAATGGATTCTCACTAAAATGGGGAAGAACCTGGGATACTAGGAATGGAGAAACAACAAGATTTTGGTCTCCCTTTAGTCAAAGGGTACAAGTCAGCTACAAGTGTTTAGGGTCCCCCCACTCATTCCCCAAGAGGAGCTTGAATTTGCTGAAATCCAGAAGTATTGCAATTGCCTGCACCTTTTAAGTCAATATTAGGTAAAATTTTTCTGCTTTAATAGGCAGTAAGTTACACTTCTAACTATATATCAAAGTGGTAGTTCTCCACGTGGGCCCCAAGGACCCCAGTTCAGCAGTACCCCCAGTGCTCAAGGAAGACAACCCACTGCTCTTTCTGCTCATACACCTGTGCGGTAGCTGCCCCAGGTTCCATCCTCTTGCAGCCAGAAACTCTTAGGAGCCTGCCTTCCACGTTAGGCCTTGGCCCTGCTATAGATATTATTTTCTTATGTTCTAAAATGACAGTTTCTTCATAGGTTCACCTTCATCACTATCCCTAAACATCCTAGTTACTTAGCTGACACCCTCAGGGGGCCCTTGTTCAAGCTTATGTTCATGCTCATCCTCTTCCAGGCTGATGTTTGGGACTCTTCAAGTTCTCTGGCCTCAGCAAGAACAAGGACCTCAGAACTGTAGAACACTGATGATTTTCTATGTGTTTATTTGACTGCACTCATGCCTCCTCCCCTCCACTCCTAGGTATGGTTTCCAAAGGTAGCAATATCTAAAGTCTAGAATTTTTCCCCACCCTGATACTGGAAACCCTGGATGTGAGAGTTCAATGGTTGTTTATAATAGCTGAAACATAAGACAAAGAACTGTTGTGCAAACACAAAAGAAGCTTCTCAGGATGATAATACCAATTGGCAGTGATGTTGTCTATTGATAGTCTATTGTCTATTGATATTGATATGATAATATCAATTGGCAGAGATGATGGACTATTGGCTTTTAAAACCTTTCAGTTAGTTATAAACATGTGTCAGTAATGCCCTCAAAATATTACTTTCCAGCACAAAAATACAGACAGTCATCTAGTTTATGTACCCCCTGATCATACCACAGGAAAATTACTTCCATTCACGTGTGCTCCCGAGAGGAAGAACAGAAGTTGCTGCTAACAGCAAAGCAGGAGTGGATCACTAAGTCTTTTACTAGCTAATTAATGCCTTATTTAAAAGATGCTACATAGTTTTTACAGGGTTCTTTTAAAAAAAGAACTATCAAGAAAATTTCTTTCCTGACGAGAGCATTAACTAGACTCAATTTGGGCACTTGGTATTCACCAACGTATGAATGGAGTTAGTACCTGAAGTTCTTTTGAATGTTTCTTATTAGATATGTAGAATCTACATTCCTAAAGAAAAAGCTAGGCAATCCTGAAAAAGAAGAAAAAAACTGTGTGACTTATACTATGTAACTATAAGACTATAAAACAACATAATCAAGACAGACTGGCGTAAGTATAGGCATAAACAATAAAAAGCTGAAGCTCTAATAGTTTGGCCACCTGAGGCAAAGAGCCAACTCATTAGAAGAGACCCTGATGCTGGGAAACATCGAAGGCAGGGGGAGAAGGCGACAACAGAGGACAAGATGGTTGGATGGCATCACCGACTCAATGGGCATGAGTTTGAGAAAACCCTGGGAATGAAGAAGGACAGGGAAGCCTGGTGTGCTGCAGTCCATGGGGTCGAAAAGAGTCAGACACAACTGAGGGACTGAGCATACAATAAAAACAGAATACAATTCAGAAATACACTCACACATGTTCACTCAGATCATGGACTAAACAGCAGTATAATTCATTCAACAAATGATGCAAAACCAAATGTCTACCAGGAGAGACAACACTGAACAGTGACTCATACCTTCAATCCAGTTCAGTTCAGTCGCTCAGTCGTGTCCAGCTCTGCGATCCCATGAACTGCAGCACGTCAGGCTTCCCTGTCCTCCTCCAACTCCCGAAGCTTACTCAAACTCATGCCCATTGAGTTGGTGATGCCATCCAACCATCTCATACTCTGTCATCCCCTTCTCCTCTGCCTTCAATCTTTCCCAGCATCCGGGTCTTTTCCAGTGAGTCAGTTCTTTGCATCAGGTGGCCAAAGTATTGGAGTTTCAGCTTCAGCATCAGTCCTTCCAGTGAATATTCAGGACTGATTTCCTTTAGGGTGGACTGGTTGGATCTCCTTGCAGTTCAAGGGAGTCTCAAGAGTCTTCTCCAACACCACAGAACAAAAGCATCAATTCTTAGGTGCTCAGCTTTCTTTATAGTCCAACTCTCTCACATCCATACGTGACTACTAGAAAAACCAGAGTCTTGACTAGATGGACCTTTGTTGGCAAAGTAATGTTTCTGCTTTTTAATATGCAGTCTAGGTTGGTCATAATTTTTCTTCCAAGGAGCAAATGTCTTCTAATTTCATGGCTGCAGTCACATCTGGAGTGATTTTGGAGCCCCCCCAAAATAAAGTCTCTCACTGTTTCCATTGTTTCCCCATCTATTTGCCATGAAGTGATGGGACCAGATGCCATGATCTTAGTTTTCTGAACGTTGAGTTTTAAGCCAACTTTTTCACTCTCCTCTTTCACTTTCATCAAGAGGCTCTGTAGTTCTTCTTCACTTCTTCACTTTCTGAGATAAATGTGGCATACCTTGACTCATACCTTAGTCATATACAAAAATTAATTCAAGATGGCTTGCAAAAAGATCTTAATGACCCAGATAACCATGATGGTGTGCTCACTCACCTAGAACCAGACATCCTGGAGTGTGAAGTCAAGTGGATCTTAGGAAGCATCAGTATAAATAAAAGATAGAAGAGGTGATAGAATTCCAACTGAGCTATTTTAAATCCTAAAAGATGATGGAACAACAGACTAGTTCAAAATGGGGAAAGGAGTATGTCAAAGCTGTATATTGTCACCTTGCTTATGTAACTCATATGCAGAGTACATCATGTGAAATGCCAGGCTGGATGAAGCACAAACTCCAATCAAGACTGCCAAGAGAAATATCAATAACGTCAGATACAGAGATGACACCACCCTTATAGAAGTGAAGAGAAACTAAAAAGCCTCTTGGGGAAGGTGAAAGGATAAAAAAGCAGGTTTAAAACTCAACATTCAAAAAACTAAGATCATGGCATCTGGTCCCATCATTTCATGGCAAATAGATGGGGAAACAATGGAAATAGTGACAGACTTTATTTTCCTGGGCTCCAAAATCTTGCTCCTTGGAAAAAAAATCTATGACAAACCTAGAGAGCATATTAAAAAGCAAGGACTTTGCTAACAAAGCTCTGTCTAGTCAAAGCTATGGTTTTTCCAGTAGTCACGTATGGATATGAGAGTTGGACCATCAAGAGGGCTGAGCTCCAAAGAATTGGTGCTTTTGAACTGTGGTGTAGGAGAAAACTCTTGAAAGTCCCTTGGACTACAAGGAGATCAAACCAATTAATCCTAAAGGAAATCACTCCTGAATATACATTGGAAGGACTGATGCTGAAGCTGAAGATCCAATACTTTGGCCACCTGATGTGAAAAGCCAACTCACTGCAAAAGACCCCGATGCCGGGACAGATTTAAGGCAGGAAGAGAAAGGGACGACAGAGGACGAGATGGTTGGATGGCATCACCAACTCAAGGGGCCTGAGTTTGAACAAACTCCGGGAGATGGTGAAGGATAGGGAAGTTTGGCATGTGGCAGTCCATGGGGTCGCAAAGAGTTGGACAGTACTGACAGACTGAACAATAACAACAACATTCATGCAACCACTGAATATTCTTTCAAAGGATATTTAACAGCATGGGGATGAGCACAAGCACAGGACGAAACTGGCACACAGTATTCAAGGTACATGATGAAGAGATATACCACATCTGACTGGTGGTATTTATTTCATTTTTCTCTATCCTCTATGTATTATATATATTTGGTACACAGGATTTATTCATTAAAATTAAATTTTAAATATAAGTATTGAATGTTGAGAAATCTATATGCACGTCAGGAAGCAACAGTTAGAACTGGACATGGAACAACAGACTGGTTCCAAATAGGAAAAGGAGTACGTCAAGGCTGTATATTGTCAGCCTGCTTATTTAACTTCTATGCAGAGTACATCCTGAGAAACGCTGGACTGGAAGAAACACAAGCTGGAATCAAGATTGCCCGGAGAAATATCAATAACCTCAGATATGCAGATGGCACCACCCTTATGGCAGAAAGTGAAGAGGAACTAAAAAGCCTCTTGATGAAAGTGAAAGTGGAGAGCAAAAAAATATGGCTTAAAGCTCAACATTCAGAAAACGAAGATCATGGCATCTGGTCCCATCACTTCATGAGAAATAGATGGAGAAACAGTGGAAACAGTGTCAGACTTTATTTTTGGGGGCTCCAAAATCACTGCAGATGGTGACTGCAGCCATGAAATTAAAAGACGCTTACTCCTTGGAAGAAAAGTTATGACCAACCTAGATAGCATATTCAAAAGCAGAGACATTACTTTGCCGACTAAGGTCCGTCTAGTCAAGGCTATGGTTTTTCCTGTGGTCATGTATGGATGTGAGAGTTGGACTGTGAAGAAGGCTGAGCGCCGAAGAATTGATGCTTTTGAACTGTGGTGTTGCAGAAGACTCTTGAGAGTCCCTTGGACTGCAAGGAGATCCAACCAGTCCATTCTGAAGGAGATCAGCCCGGGGAGTTCTTTGGAAGGAATGATGCTCAAGCTGAAACTCCAGTACTTTGGCCACCTCATGTGAAGAGTTGACTCATTGGAAAAGACTCTGATGCTGGGAGGGATTAGGGGCAGGAGGAGAAGGGGATGACAGAGGATGAGATGGCTGGATGGCATACAGACTCAATGGACGTGAGTCTGAGTGAACTCCGGGAGCTGGTGATGGACAGGGAGGCCTGGCGTGCTGTGATTCATGGGGTTGCAAAGAGTCGGACACGACTGAGCGACTGAACTGAACTGAAGAAGTACATCTAATTGTAACAGTAGTTACCTCAAAGTGAAGAGACGAATACTTTTTATTTTCCTATTCATATGTACTTCCCAGATTTTAAAAAATGACCACATTTCTATAATCAGGAAGAAGATGCTTTTTTAAAAATATGACAATGCCCAGAGTTCTCTGAAATAATATGATTGTTTAGCAGAGCTCTAACTGGACTTGGACTAGCAAAGTAAACCCTCTGCCTGCCCACCCTCCCTGGCTGATGCAGGCAATATCTCAAAGAATTAGTTTACAGTCACAGATTTGGAAACATTAGGGAATGGCACAGATACATAGGGAATGTGGGGTTAGGGAGTGTGGGATGGAGCATATTCTTCTTGAAAAGTGGTTTTTTCTAGTTGCTCATCTTTATAAAATTTTTCTAAAAAGGGCTATTTACTCACTGAGGACTTAAAGTACTGGAAATATAAATTATATTTCATACTGTATCAATAAACATTTCTGAAGAAAAAATACACTCTATCCAACAGAAGTTCAATAAGATCACGTGGTATTTCATGCAGGAATGTGATCTACTCCAGTATTTGTCATAATGAAAAAGATTAGAAATGATTTATCTTAATGTTTTAGGGTATTGATTATATGTACTTATTTATAATAAACCAGTATCATATGAACTTTTCCCAAATAAATTATGAAACTCATTGGAAAAGTCTTACTTGTAGGTGAATTTATGTATTAATATCTTCCCCTTTTTTCCTACAGGCAGCAGGAGAGAAAGACCAGTTTCAAAGTCAGCCTGAGCTGGGTTCAAATCATGGTACCACCAGTCCTGTATTGAGTGCGTGCCTCAACCTCTCTCCTACATCACACCTCCTGGGATCCATGTCCCTATACTGTTCCCTCACACTCTGAATTGGGCTGGCTCTGAGTATACCACTAGAATGTGGCAGTATAGTATTTTAAGACTTCCAAAACAGGTCACAAAGATCGTTCAGCAATCACTTTAGTCTTTGGAAGATTTGATCTTGACGAAGCTATGCAGGACATAAGGGGTACGACTTCCCTGAGACCACTATGGTGTGAGAAAGCCCAAGATAGCCACGTGTGAAGAGACTACAATAGTGACAGAGGTAGGGAGGAAGGGGGAGAGAGAAATAGGGAGGGGGCTCAGGACTCCCCCTAGCTGTTTCAGCTGTCCCAAACAAGCGAGTGAAGAAATCATCCCAGATGGCTCCAGCCCCAGCCACTGTCTGACTGCAACCCACTCGAAGACCCCAAGGAAGCAGGGCCCATCTGAGTCCAGACAGAGGCATGAGGCTGGGACATCATGAGTCTTGTGTAAGTAGCAGCCTTCTTTACCTTCTCTTCTTCTGGAAATACTACCAAGTAAACCAGATATGTACAGGATATGGAGACACTTGATGCTCTTAACAACTGCACTGTTCTCCCTGTGTTCCTCATCAATGGTCTCCCCTTGGAGCTGAACAGGGATCAGGGTTAGAGGTTTTCAGATCTGGCAGTAACTCTGGTTTCTGTTGCTTAGCAGAGGCCACAGGTAAATGAGATCAGCTCTGAATAATTTGAAGAAAGCTCACAAATAAAATACAAGGTTCAGTTTTACCCTCTTTACTACACAGATACTCATGGCCAGTTACTGAGTGCCCACCATATGCCTCCCCATTGACAGGACACGTCCCCTGCCTTGAACAGCCACGATCCAGGGGGCGCACAGACAAGGGAACAAGCCATTAGACCACAGGTTTCAGGAGCAGAAAAGGGTTGAGGACAGACACAAAGAAGACATACAGCAGGAGGAGCCAACTCCATCTGTTAGGGCATGGAGGATTCACAGAAGCTGAGAAACTAACCGCAGGCCCAAAGGGCGGCGGGGCTGAAGACAACACGTGTCCATCTCATCTCTGGCTGTGGGGGTACTGCACCTAGAAGTGTGCTTTCGAGAGCCAGATAGCACGTGCCCTTCAAGTCAGTACAGGAGGCGTGAGACTAGCAGGTGGGATACTTGGATCCTAGTTTTCACTCTCATGGGACAATTCACTCACCTTCTGAGCATCTAACAGTTTAACTACACACCTAGGCTGTACTCTTCTCAGGAAAAGAAGACTATGAAATCTGAAAAGGATTTTTTTTTTATTGTGGAAAAATACATATAAAAGTCACCATTTTAACCATTTTTAAGTGTACAGTTCCACGGCATTAAGTACATTCACTCTGTTGTACAACCACCATCATTCATCTCCAGAACTATCCCATCTTACAAAGCAGAAACTCTGGGTAAAAGAGAATATTTAACAACAAAAAAGAAACTCTGTGCCCATTAAACATTAATTTTCCACCCCTCCTTCTTACAGCCCCTGTGACACCATTCTACTTTCTGTCTCTGTAATTTGACTACTCTAGGTACCTCATATGGGTAGAATCATGTAAGGTTTGTCCTTCTGTGACTGATCAATTTCACTTAGCATAATGTCTCAAGGCTCATCTATAATGCAGCATGTGTCAGGATTTCCTTCCTTTTTAAGACTAAATAATATTCCTTTTAAATGTTTATACCACAATTCATTTATCCATTTCTCCATCAATGGATATTTGGGTTGTTTCCACACTTTCTCTATTGTGAATAATGCTCCTATGAACAAGGGTGTACAGATATCTAAAGTCCCTGCTTTTATTTCTTCTGGATATATATACTCAGAAATGGAACTGCTAGCTTATATGGTAATCCTACATTTAATTTTTTGAAGAACCTCTATATTGATTTGCATAGCAGGTATACCATTTTACATTCTCAAGAACAGTGCACAAGGGTCCCAATTTCTCAACATCCTCACCAATGCTTATTACCTCCTACTTCTTTTTAAAACAACAACCATCCTAACAGGCATTAGGAGGTATCTCCTGGTTTTGGACTCCAAATTCACTACAGATGGTGACTGCAGCATGAAATTAAAAGACGCCTACTTCTTGGAAGGAAAGTTATGACCAACCTAGATAGCATATTAAAAAGCAGAGACATTACTTTGCCAACAAAGGTCCATCTAGTCAAGGCTATGGTTTTTCCTGTGGTCATGTATGGATGTGAGAGGTGGACTGTGAAGAAAGCTGAGCACCAAAGCATTGATACTTTTGAACTGTGGTGCGGGAGAAGACTCTTGAGAGTCCCTTGGACTGCAAGGAGATCCAGCCAGTCCATTCTAAAGGAGACCAGTCCTGGGTGTTCATTGGAAGGACTGATGCTGAAGCTGAAACTCCAATACTTTGGCCATCTCACGTGAAGAGTTGACTCATTGGAAAAGACTCTGATGCTGGGAGGGATTGGGGGCAGGAGAAGGGGACGACCGAGGATGAGATGGCTGGATGGCATCACCGACTTGATGGACATGAGTTTGAGTGAACTCTGGGAGTTGGTGATAGACAGGGAGGCCTGGCATGCTGCGATTCATGGGATTGCAAAGAGTCGGACACGACCGAGCAACTGAACTGAACTGACCTTGTTTTGATGAAAGGGAATTTTTTAAAAGTTCATGGTTCTTCCAGGCCTAGGACATTCTAATAGAGTTACTTATCTATGTAGTTCTCCAAAGCCTCCAGCAAATCTATGCATATGACTTTCCTGAGGCTGTCTCTAGAATGTCAGTCTGAGGGTAGGACATCATCTCCCTAGCTAAGAGGCTCCATCCTAGCCTATCTACCAGCACAAGAATTCTAATATTGCAACTGGCTTTCAACAAACATCTTTACACTCGATGATTATCTTGTTTCTCTTTTAAAAGCTCTGCTTCAAGTGGGTTCTAACACTAAACATATTATTAATGTCCTGTAGCCCCAGGTGCTCCCGGACCTCTTCCCATCTTGAGTCCTTCAAAGGCACCCTAGAAGCGAGGCAGGTCACCTTAAGCCTGTGTTGTGGATGATGCTCCTAGCCTATCCATTTTCATTCCACACGTGGCATTCTATTAAAGTTCTTTCAAGGGTGAGTGAAAGCTAGTAACAGAAGAAGCTGTACCCCAACCCCTCCCAGCCAACTGAAGGGCTATGACCAGAATGGTGGCTCTCCTGAAGCTGAGACTCAAAAGAAATGCTGGTGCATGGCAATGCAATAAAGTTGAAACTTTCAGTGAGACAGCTTTTTGCAGAGTTAGAAACCATTCCTTAACACAAGAACTTGACTCCCCAGTTTTCATCCACCTCCTCTGCCCTCCCATCTCCTCCATTTCAGTCATTTCATAATGGCCAACTATGCTGCTTGTCAGCAGAAGCAGAAAAACGATTCAGGAGGAGTTGATTTTGAAATTACTTGTCCTCAATACCTACAACAGTGTCTGACATATAATAAGACTTTCATGAACATCTGCTGAACAAATCAAAACTAATTTATCAAAACAAGACTATATGTCCATACTCTACCCAGCTAGCTTGAATTAGTAATGGTGGATAGTAACTGGGGGAAGAATGAAATTAGCAAATATCACATTTTCACTCATTAATTTAAGGGCATAGTGTGCAAACATAAATAAAAGCATCAATAATTTTTTTCAGGTTTCTGTGGGTTTTTTCTTATTCACTAACTCCCTTGAACACATAAGCTGAAACAACACATTTGGTTTTACTCAATAATCATTGTTTTCTGTTAAGTCTATATTCAGGTTTCCTTCAGTTCAGTTCAATTCAGTCGCTCAGTTGTGTCCGACTCTTTGCGATCCCATGAATCGCAGCAGGCCTGGCCTCCCTGTCCATCACCAACTCCCAGAGATCACTCAGACTCACGTCCATCAAATCAGTGATGCCATCTTACCATCTCATCCTCTGTCGTCCCCTTCTCCTCCTGCCTCCAACCCCTCCCAGCATCAGGGTCTTTTCCAATGAGTCAACTCTTCGCATGAAGTGGCCAAAGTATTGGAGTTTCAGCTTCAACATCAGTCCTTCCAATGAACACCCAGGACTGATCTCCTTTAGAATGGACTGGTTGGATCTCCGTGCAGTCAAGGGACTCTCAAGAGTCTTCTGCAACACCACTGTTCAAAAGCATCAATTCTTCTGCGCTCAGCTTTCTTCACAGTCCAACTCTCACATCCATACATTGTAGTCAAATAGGTCAAATCTAAACCAAAGATGGTTCAAGTCGAGGACCTCAGGAACAGAAGCCGCAGGAAAGCACAGACCCCAGGGCAAGCGCCTCCTTGGCCCACAAGTCCCACCCTGGCCTGCCTAGCGCACAGTTTTTCTTCTGCACTGATACGGCCACTGTGGGGAGAGAGGTCAGCGGACCCTGCCCTCCAAGTGCACCCCAGGCCCGAATCACAGCAAAGAGGGAAGGCCAGTCGCTCCTTCCGGTCCGGCAGTGGACTCTGACCATTCCAGGAATACTGCAGACAAGCTTTCCCTAAGCAGCCAGCGAACGCAGGTGACAGGGACACGAGGCGACAACCAGAGGGGCAGGTCGGCGGGCTGCATGGCTGCAAAGGGATTGGGTCTGGGAGGTAGCAAAGAAGTCTCCTGGAAAAACCTTATAAAACTGAAGACGGCCTTGGCAGCCGCTGGGAAGAGAGAAAAACAGTGGCGGCGACACCGCTACCATCGCTCAGGGCGGGCGGCTGACTTCCCCGGCAGCTTTCTAGCAGAGAGGCTCGTGGCGTGCAGGGCAGCGTCAGTGCCTGCGCTCCGGGTGGGCTAAGGGGCCCCCCGCCCGCGCAGCTCGGCCTTCGGAGGTGCCCCGCCTGGCCTGACGATCCGAACACTCCCCTCCTTGAGGCAGCTCCTCTCCCCACACCCTGAGGCGGCTCCCCCCACATCCCCCGCCCCCACCCCAAGCAGGGCCGCTGCCCGCCCTACCTCGCCGCTTGGCGCGCACGATGCCCTTCTTCTGAAGCACAAACGTGGACCCGTTCACCAGGCTCGACACTACAGCCACGCCCAGGCCGAGCGACACGGCGGCGGGGCTCGGGCTGCGCGCCCCCTCCCCGGCCGCCGCCGCTGCAGCAGCCGCAGTCCCCATTCCGCCCGTGCCGCCCTCTGCGCCTGCGCGCTCGGCCGCCCGGCCAGAAGGCGGGGGCCGGCTCCACCGCAGAGCGACTGGGCTGTGGGGCGGGGGGACCTGGGGCGGCACGGAGGTAGGGTGGAGTCTGGGCTCCTCGTGGAGGTCAGGCGGAGGGTGGATCCCGTGTTCTGGGAGGAGGGTGAGCGAATGAGGGTTCGGAGCGCAGTAAGAGAGGCGGCGATGGTGAGGACTGGAGTGAGACTGTAGGTGGGTGGGTGCAGAGGCAGAGTTTCCAGATTTGGCAACTGCAAATACAGGACCCCCAGTTAAGTTTGCATCTCAGATAAACACATAATTTTTAGTGGTTGTCCCATGCAGTATTCGAGACTGAAAAAGCGCCAACAAGATGCAGTCCTCACTGGGATCATGGACTCCCACAAAGCTGGTCCGGGATCAGCAGGGAGCCTCCCTTGGGGCCTGAAGCCAAGCCAGCTATGGAAACTCAAATGGGACCATCTGCCTCCACACTGGAGCAGTGAGCTTGTGATCATACTGTCTATCCCAATTTATTTTTGATGAAACGTACCAAATTTCAGAAAACACGGAACAGTATTCTAAAATTACTCAAGTGCACTACCCTAGCCTAATAGTTATTATTTGAAATGTTTTCCTACCTAAGTACAATTTAATTACAATATACAAAATAGCTTTTTTATTTAATATACCATAATCAGTTTTAATGTTGCTGCATAATGATTGTTTTAATGATAGTATGGTGTTGGTGGTTTAGTCGCTAAGTCGTGTCCGACTCTTGCAATCCCATGGACTGGGAACCTACCAGGCTCCTCTGTCCATGGGATTCTCCAGGCAAGAATGCTGGAGTGGGTTGCCATTTCCTTCTCAGCATTAAAGTTCTCATATAGAAATACAGAAATGATAATATAATCTCCCGTAAAGTTAATTACCATAATCTGTGTAACTGTTCGGTTGTTGTTGGTTGTTGGTGTTACGTCCTGCCCCAGGCCAT
The DNA here is from genome assembly GCA_006408695.1 of Aepyceros melampus. NCBI lineage: Eukaryota > Metazoa > Chordata > Mammalia > Artiodactyla > Bovidae > Aepyceros > Aepyceros melampus. The sequence continues at coordinate 153,378 of SJXQ01008655.1, forward strand.
AGGTACAAGGACATGTACCAAGGCACAGAAGCAGAGCCCAGAATCAACCTAACCCAAGAAGCTAATTGAACCCCTTTATAACGTTTGCTAAAAGCCCCTGATCATCACTAACTCCAAACTCCTAACTCCAAGTTAGGCAAAGATGCCCACTCCAGTAAACAGCCTATAGCACCTCAACCAATCACCTAATGCCAACCTTCCAGCAGGAATTTTTTTTTTTTTTGTCTTGAAGCTATAAAGATTGGCTACAAAGCCACAAAAATACTGACTCTCCCTGGTTTGTCAGTTGTTTGGCCTGCTGTGCTTACAGCACCTTCATTATCTCTGCTCCTTGCTCTTAAACTCATTCCCTTCTGAAATACTCTATGCCTGGAAATTCTTTTCCAACCTGAGCTCAGACTGCTTCAACAGTAAGGTTGCTACTAGTTTGTTTGTTTTTCTATTTTAAGTGACCATTTTTCTAAGTTTTAAAAATACTGAAGAGTATCAATCTCTACCTATATACATCACTGTTTATGAAGCAATATAAAATCAAATACAATTTCTGTATGAAAGCTTTTATGCTGAATGAATCTAGTCTCTGCTTATTCTTTTTTGTTGTGGTAATGTATACATAACATAAAACTTACCATTTTAACCATTTTAAAATATACAATTCAGTGGCATTAATTACATTGACAATGTTGAGCAACCCTTGTTACTATTTCCAAAAGTTTTCCATTATTACAAACAGAAACTCTGTAACCGTAAAGCTTATCCCATTTCCCTCCCCCTAGTCCCCGCTAACCAGTAAGCTACTTTCTGCCTCTGAATTTGCCTATTTTAGATATTTCATATAAGTGGAATTGAACTATATTCGTCCTTTTGTGACTGGCTCATGTCACTCAGTATAACATTTTTGAGGTTCATGAATGTTGTAGCATTTCTCCATACATGTGTTGTAATATTCCTTTTATGACTGAGTAATATTCCACTGTAGGTGTCTACAGTAGTCCCCTCTATGCAAGGTTTCACTTTACTTGGTTTCAGTTACCCAAACTCAACGGGTCTAAAATGTTAAATAGAAAATTCCAGAAATAAACAATTCATAAATTTTAAATTGCATGCTGTTCTGGGTACTGTAGTATGATGAAATCTCTTGCCATCCTGCCCAGGACATGAAATATCCCTTTGCCCATTATATACCATCCATTTGGTCATTTCGTAGCATCTTAGTTATCACATCGACTACTGGTAGCATTATTTTACTTAATAATGGCTCCAAAGTACAAGAGTAGTGATGCTGACAATTTGAATGTGCCAAAGAGAAGCTCTAAAGCACTTCTGTCATGTGAAAAGGTGAAAGTTCTCAACTTAATAAGTAAAGGAAAGAAAACAAATTGTATTCTAAGGTCATAAGATCTACACTTAGAATGAATCTTCTATCCATGAAATTGTGAAGAAGGAAAAAGAAATCTGTGCTGGTTTTGCTGTTACATCTCAAACTGCAAAAGTTATGGCCACAGGGATAAGTGCTTAGTCAAGATGAAAACGGCATCACATTTGTACAAGAAGATATTTTGAGAGAAAGACTATATTCACATAACTTTTATTACCATGCATGCATGCTAAGTCGCCTCAGTCATGTCCAACTTTGAGCGACACTATGGACTGTAGCCTACCAAGCTCCTCTTTCCATGCAATTCTCCATGAAGAATACCGAAATGGGTTTGTCATGCCCTCCTCCAGGGGATCTTCCTGACCCAAGGATTGAACCAGCATCTCTTATGTCTCCTGCATTGGCAGACTGATTCTTTACCACTAGCACCACCTGGGAAGCCCCTTTATTACAATGTATTGTCACAATTGTTCTATTTTATCATTATTGTTGTTAATCTCTTCCTGTGCATAATTTACTAATTAAACATTGTCATAAGTGGCACCCCACTCCAGTACTCTTGCTTGGAAAATCCCATGGATGGAGGAGCCTGATGAGCTGCAGTCCATGGGGTTGCTAAGAGTCGGACACGACCGAGTGACTTCACTTTCACGCACTGAAGAAGGAAATGGCAACCCACTCCAGTGTTCGGCTTGGAGAATCCCAGGGATGACGGAGCCTGGTGGGCTGCCTTCTATGGGGTCGCACAGAGTTGGACACGACTAAAGCGACTTAGCAGCAGCAGCAGCAAGTATGTATTTATTGGAGGAAACACAGTGTATGTAGAGTTCAGTACTATCTGAGGTCTCAGGCATCCACTGGGGTTCTTGGAGCATATTGCCTGCAGGTTACAGGGGACTTCCCTGGTGGCTCAGATGGTGAAGAATCCACTTGCAATACAGGAGACCCCAGTTCAATTCCTGGGTTGGGAGGATCCCCTGGAGAAGGGACAGGCCACCCACTCCAGTATTCTAGAGCTTCCCCGGTGGCTCAGATGGTAACTAATCCACCTGTAATGTGGGAGACCTGGGTTCAATCCCTGGTTTGGGAAGATCCCCTGGAGGAGGGTTTGGCAACCCTCTCCAGTATTCCTGCCTGGAGAATCCGCATGGACAGAGGAGCCTGGCAGGATACAGCCCATGGGGTCACAAAGAGTTGGATATGATTGAGTGACAAAGCACAGCACAAAGGAGGACTACTGTACAACATTTTGTTTATCTAGTCATCTTTTGATGGACAATTCAGTTGTTTCCACCTTTTGGCTGTTGTGAACGTTGTTACAGTGATCATTGTCATGAAAGTATCTATTGGAGTCTCTGACTTAAATTCTTTGGGGTATATACCTAAGAGTGGAATTGCTGAGTCACGTGGTAAATTCTATATTTAGCTTTTTGAAGAACCACCAAACTTTTCCACAGCCACTATACCATTTTATGTCCCCACAAGTAATACATGAGGGTTCCAATTTCTCCAAATTATCACCAATACTTCTTATTTTCCCATAGTCTTTTCCCCATAGCCATTCTAATAGGTATGAAGTGGTTGCTTATTCTTTTTAAATATACTACTAAACATCAATGATGTTTTTTGAAAACATAAACAACATCTTGTATCTTAAATCTCAGCAAAAGCAAGTGGACACAGCAGCAACAGCATTACCATAATCATAATGTTTACTTTTCTAATAATGCTACTTAAAAGAAAAAGACTAAAGCGCTTTTGGAAAAAGAGGCATGTTAAGTTAAAAAAAGAAACTCAATAAATTTAGAGAATATAATCATCTCAAATTTCATCTCGCTAAATTAACTTATTACCATTGAGAACTCCACTCCAGACAGTTTTCCAGGATATGGATATATGGGTAGACATTTTATCCAGTGAGAAGGCACATGTACATAACTTGGATTTAACATTTAAAAAAATGAAAAGAAACTGAAGTAACTACCCAAGATGAGATAAACACTAATATACCATAAGAGATATTAGTTCCTTAAAGATACCACTAAAATTTAAATGAAAATCAGTAAGAGATGGTAGTTATTATGTTTTTCTTAACTCCACATTTCAAACTTGGACAGTATCAATGAGAAGTGAAGAAATCGGCTTACTTTCTGACTCCTTGAAATGTTTTATGTGTTGAGACATATAACACTTGGAGACTATTCTTTATTCATACCTATCTTAAATATATATGAATTGAGGTGCTCCTATGTTGGGTGCATAGATATTTACGATTGTTATGTCTTTCTCTTGGATTGATTCCTTGATCATTATGCATTGTCCTTCCTTCTCTCTTGTAATCTTTTTTATGTTAAGGTCTATTTTGTCTGTTGGAGAAGGAAATGGCAACCCACTCCAGTATCCTGGCCTGGAAAATCCCATGGATGGAGAAGCCTGGTAGGCTACAGTCCATAGGGTCACAAAGAGTCGGACACGACTGAGCAACTTCACTTGTCTGTTAGAAGGATTGCTACTCCAGCTTTCTTTTGCTTCCCGTTTGCATGGAACATATTTTTCCATTCTCTCACTTTTGGTCTATATGTGTCTTCAGGTGTGACGTGGGTTTCTTGTAGACACCATATATATGGGTCTTGTTTTTGTATCCATTCAGCCAGTCTGTGTCTTTTGCTTGGAGCATTTAATCCACTTACATTTAAAGTAATTATTGATATATATATATGTTCCTATTGCCATTTCTAATTGTTTGGGGTTGATTTTGTAGATCTTTTTCCTTCTGTTGTATTTCCTGACTGTATAAGTCCATTTAACATTTGTTGTAAAGCTGGTTGAGTGGTACTGAATTGTCTTAATTTTTGCTTGTCTGAAAAGTTCTTTATTTCTCCATCAATTTTGAATGGAATCCTTGCTGGGTACAGTAATCTTGGTTGTAGATTTTTCCCTTTCAGTACTTTAAATATGTCCTGCCATTCCCTTCTGGCCTGCAGAGTTTCTGCTGAAAGATCAGCTGTTAAGTGTATGAGGTTTCTCATGTACAGTACTTGTTGCTTCTCCCTGGCTGCTTTTAATATTCTTTCTTTGTGTTTGGTCTTTGTTAGTTTGATTAGTATGTGTCTTGGTGTGTTTCTCCTTGGGTTTATCCTGCATGGGACTCTTTGTGCCTCTTGGATTTATTGGCTATTTCCTTTTCCATGTTGGGGAAATTTTCAACTATAATCTCTTCAAAAATTTTCTCATACCCTTTCTTTTTCTCTTCTTCTTCTGGGCTTCTATAATTCGAATGTTGGTGCATTTGATATGGTCCCAGAGGTCTCTTAAATATATATGAAAGTGAGTCATTGTTCATATCATCCTTTTACCAAGGTTTCCCATTCATCTTTGACCCACTGGAAATTTTTTAATGACTGTATATTAAAAATAAACAACTATGGGTTATACAGTCTTTGGGCTTTTTTATTTACAGAGAGTTTGCTTGAACTACAAAATGGACATCTCTTATATTTCCAGGCTATACTTTATTTTCCTAAAATTTTGTGGGCATTGTCCCATTGCCTTCTGACATTCAATATTATTTGAAGTCTGAGTCCAGAGTCAGGGGAAATTGAGCCCAAATATGGTATAAATAGTGTTGAGGAATGGTTGTTAATTTTCTTGGGTACAGTAATAAAATTGTGACTATATTAATATCTTGACTATTACAGACAACTATGAAAGTAATTACAGATGAAATAATTACACTGCAGATTTGTTTTTTGTTTTTTAATTTCACAAGGAAAATAAAAAAGAGTGTGTGAGCCTGTATGGAAATGGATTTGTCTAGCAAATGACACCTGTAACCACCCCCAGGGAAAAGTCCTACTGCATGGAGGATAGCAAATAGCATAGGAATGCCTGCCAGCAAGATTAGCAGTCCCAGGGTATCTACTCTTTCCATGGTTTGTAGATGTCAGGGTTGCCAGGAGAGACACGGCTCATGGATGGAAACTGGATGGAACCCTTTACTCACATGCAAAAGAGGCAGAGCAAGATCAGCTTCAATAGTGGACATTTGTCCCTCGTGGTCAGGGATGCAAATAAAAAATGCAAATGAAAAGTCTGGAAAGATTGAAAAAGCTGTTGTTTTCCTTCATCATAAAATATTTCAAGTGTATATAAAAGTACTAAGTATAACACTTTTAGAAAATCTATTAATTCATTCTTCCAAATCTGTCTAATCCTGTTGTTTTCCTGTTTGCGTCAAAAGTTTTAAGGAAATAGGTAGTAGGAGAGACTCTTTATTTCACCTCTCTTCTGCTTAGTGCCTCCAGAATTATTTATTCTTGAAACACAATAGCTCAATCAGGGTATATTACAATATTGCTCAATCTATATCATTCTTCCTAGCGCACAGTATATTCTTTCTTTTGTAGACTGTTTTTCCTTCTTTCAGCCAATTCTTTACCACTGTGGGTTTTTTTAAATATATTTTTAAAGTTTATTTGGGCATAGAGGATCTTTTAGTTGCAGCCCGCAGGATCCATCTCCCTGACCAGGGATCAAACCCATGTTCCCTGCATTGACAGGTGGATTCTTAACTACTGGATCACCAGTAAAGTCCCTACCACTGTGTTTTTTAAATATCCTCAAACTATCCTTCTTCGTGGGTTCTATCAGGTAAATTCTCTTTTAAAGACTCCAGTTCTCTTTGTGTTGAATAGTATTTTATCTGTATTTTCTTAATTATCTCCATATATATCATTGGAAGAGACCCTGATGCTGAGAAAGATTGAAGGCAGAATAGGTGACAGAAGTTGGATGGTATCTCTGATTCAATGGACATGAACTTGGGCAAACTCCAGGAGATGGTGAGGGACAGAGAAGCCTGGCATGCTGCTGTCTTTGGGGTCTCGAAACGTCGGACAAACTTGGTGGCTGAACAACAACTAATAGGATAAAACCGCTAATAGGATAATGGTGGTGTTCTATTTCCTTAGCTCTGAAATTTTCTTTTTCATTTTATCCATTGTCTTGTTATCGAGTGTCTGAGTTCTTTCATTGTTCTATGTTCTTATTAAGCATCTGTGTCAGGGGTTCCCAAGACCACTCAGTGGTTTGATGATTCACTAGCAAGACTCATAAGAACTCAGCATATAGTCATACTCATGACGTTGGCTTTTATAATGCAAGGCTGTAAAGCAAAATCAGCAAAGGGAAAGGTCCATGGGTTGAAGTCTGGATGAAACCAACAGTCAGCTTCCAAGAGTTCTCTTTCAAAGGTCACACAGTATGTGCTTAATTTCTTCAACAATGAGCTATGACAACATGTATGAAGTGCAATCTGCCATGAAAACTTGCCTGACCCCAAGAGTCTAAAGATTTTCCCTGTGGTCAGTCATATACCAAAATTCAAGACCTCCTACAAGAAAGCAAGGGTTCAACATAACCCCTATTGTTTGCACAATAAACAGACACAGTGAACCATTCTTATCAGTTAGGGGAAAGGATAATAATGAAGCTGTCAGAGGCCTAACTAAATCCAAGTTCCCAGAGGTCACCCAGTGGAAAACTGCAAGCAGGCCTCTCTCAGGGCAGTTTTTCTACCTATTTATCTATCTGTCCTGTGTCTATCTATCTGTCCTGTGTCTATCTATCTGTGTGTCTGTCCTTTTCTTCCCTTTCTTTCTTTCTTCTCTTGTGTATTTGCAGTAAGAGTTTCCTCCATACATCAGTTATAGTAATGGAAGTACACTCATAAAAAGGCATCTGAACAGATAAACTAGGTATCATAATAAACTGTGGAAAATTCTGAAAGAGATGGGAATCCCAGACCAGCTGACCTGCCTCTTGAGAAACCTATATGCAGGTCAGGAAGCAACAGTTAGAACTGGACATGGAACAACAGACTGGTTCCAAATAGGAAAAGGAGTACCTCAAGGCTGTATATTGTCACCCTGCTTATTTAACATCTATGCAGAGTACATCATGAGAAACACTGGACTGGAAGAAGCACAAGCTGGAATCAAGATTGCTGGGAGAAATACCAATAGCCTCAGATATGCAGATGACACCACCCTTATGGCAGAAAGTGAAGAGGAACTAAAAAGTCTCTTGATGAAAGTGAAAGAGAGAGTGAAAAAGTTGGCTTAAAGCTCAACATTCAGAAAATGAAGATCATGGCATCTGGTCCCATCACTTCATGGGAAATAGATGGGGAAACAGTAGAAACAGTGTCAGACTTTATTCTGGGGGGCTCCAAAATCACTGCAGATGGTGACTGCAGCCATGAAATTAAAAGACGCTTACTCCTTGGAAGAAAAGTTATGACCAACCTAGATAGTATATTCAAAAGCAGAGACATTACTTTGCCGACTAAGGTCCATCTAGTCAAGGCTATGGTTTTTCCTGTGGTCATGTATGGATGTGAGAATTGGACTGTGAAGAAGGCTGAGAGCCGAAGAATTGATGCNGCTTACTCCTTGGAAGAAAAGTTATGACCAACCTAGATAGTATATTCAAAAGCAGAGACATTACTTTGCCGACTAAGGTCCATCTAGTCAAGGCTATGGTTTTTCCTGTGGTCATGTATGGATGTGAGAATTGGACTGTGAAGAAGGCTGAGAGCCGAAGAATTGATGCTTTTGAACTGTGGTGTTGCAGAAGACTCTTGAGAGTCCCTTGGACTGCAAGGAGATCCAACCAGTCCATTCTGAAGGAGATCAGCCCTGGGATTTCTTTGGAAGGACTGATGCTAAAACTGAAACTCCAGTACTTGGGCCACCTGATGGGAAGAGTTGACTCATTGGAAAAGACTCTGATGTTGGGAGGGATTGGGGGCAGTAGGAGAAGGGGACGACCGAGGATGAGATGGCTGAATGGCATCACGGACTCGATGGACGTGAGTCTGAGTGAACTCCGGGAGCTGGTGATGGACAGGGAGGCCTGGTGTGCTGCGATTCATGGGGTTGCAAAGAGTTGGACACGACTGAGCAACTAAACTGAACTGAACTGAGGTATCACAAAGCCAACAGATTGATTCTATTAATTTTAAAAGCAGGAGGAACTCAAGTCTTACTCAGAAAAAACTATTTACTCATTTTTACACACAGAGCTTCCCAGGTGGCTCAATTGGTAAAGAATCAGTCTGCTAATACAAGAGTATTAAGAGATTCAGGTTCAATCCCTGGGTTGGGAAGATCCCCTAGAGGAGAGAATGGCAATCCACTCCAGTATTCTTGCCTGGAGAATTCTATGGGGAGAAGAGCCTGGCGGGCTACAATCCACGGGGTCACAGTGTCAGACACGACTGAGCTTGCACACACACAACTACACACAGAAATAGAAAAGTTGTAAACTTTATTCGAACTGCCTAACTACTGTGTGGTGGAAATGTTAACGGATAAGTTGAGCACAACTTGGTGATCAAAGAAAGAACATTACATTGGATCCATGTATTACAACTTACAGCCAAATAAATTCCAAGTGGATGAGTCTTTTAATGTTAAAAAGAGTCTCAGTCAATATCTTGATTTCAGCCTTATGAGACCCTAAGGAGAGAACTAGCTAAGCCATGCTGAGTCCTTACACACAGAAACTGTGAGGTAATAAATATTTTTTAAGCCTCTAATTTGTCATACAGCAATAGATAACTAATGAAGTCTGCTAGTTTTTTTGTGTGTGACAAAATTTTATTTGTTCTTCTATTCATATTTTCTATACATTGGATGTTACTTTTACATGTTTAATTAGACTCCAGTTCTACTTTTTACTGTTAAAAATATGACATAGATAGTGCTAATGATTTTATTTCAATAGTATCAAATCTGGAGGCACCCAATGACTGATAAGGTCAGTGGGTTCAGGTGATAAGAACCTGATCCCTCCACTCTAAATTCTCCCTTCATCCTTTCAACTAATAGTTTCATTCATTGCCTGAATAAATTAATATGATGAAATGGTGATTTTTATAAATCAGTCAGCTTTTCAACATTTACTAATTGGAATCTTAAGTGTGCAGCTTGGTCTGTCTATCTAACTGCTGCTCAGATCAAGATATGCAAAATTCCTAAGACTCCAGAAGATTCCTCTTCATTTTATCCTTTAGTTTGCTTTCTTGAACTTCATATGGTGGTGATGTAGTCACTATGTCATCTCCGACCCTTGAGACCTCATGGACGGTAGCCCACCAAGACTGTCCCTAAGATTTTCCAGGCACGAATACTGAAGTGGGGTGCCATTTCCTTCTCCAGGAGATCTTCCTGACCTAGGGACCAAACCCTGGTCTCCTGAAATTCAAGCATATTCTTTACCAACTGAGCTACCAGGGAAGCCCTTGAACTTCATATAAGTGAAACCATATAGTGAATTTTCCCTTGTACCTCATTTCTTCATTCAACCTAATATCTGTGAGATTAGTCCATATTATTGAATGTTCTACCGCCTCATTCTCTCTGTGTGTGTAGTACTCCATTAAGTGAGTATCACAGGATATATCCATTCTCTGGTTGATGGGCATTTAGATTGTATGAACTTGGGGAATATTAAGAAGAAAAATGGCTTTGGGATTTCCTGGTGGTCCGGTTGTTAAGAATCTGCCTGCCAGTGTAGGGGACTCAGATTCAATCCCTGGTCTGGGAAGATTCTACGTGGCGTGGGCAACCAAGCCTGAGTGCCACAACTACTGAAGCCTGCGTGCTCTAGAACCCATGCTCCTCAACAAGACAAGCCACCATAGTGACTAGCCCTTGTTAGAGAAAGCCCGTGTGCAGCAAAAAAGACCCAGTGCAGCCAAAAACAAAATAAATAATTTTTTAATGGTTATGAACATTGTTATACAAATCTCCTTGTGGACATATGCACTCATTTCTCTTGTGTAAATACCTAGGGGTGGAATTTCTGAGGGTAAGAATATGTTCACAAAACAACTTTGTAATGTGATTTTACTTCTCTCTATTCCCGTAAACATTGTTTGACAGTTCTGATACCGCCAAACATTTACCAATACTCAGTATAACACAACATTTAACTTGTAACAGAGATAAAACAATGGAAATATCCACAGTAGTATGCACATTCCCAAGAAATATTCAGTAAAGTACCAATTTGTTCATCTAATTCTGGTACTAAAAACCATGATACAGCCAACTTGGAAAAGGAAGTGTGCAGAACCGTCCCAGTGAGGCACGTGTCTCATACACCCCAGTCACAGAAGAAAGAGAAGGGATGGAGGAGGCTTCTTCTGGACATGCTGATCTCTCCTGACCTTGCTTGCTTGGCCAGAGAAAGAGTAAGGAGAGCAAAAAGAGGTGTCTTCTGCCCCATCCTCCATGAAGAGGCCAACCTCTTGGCTTCTCTTTCAGGAATTATGAAATCCATGGGTCCTTGGTGTATTTATTCACTGAACATGGTTTAAAGCAACATCTTCCTGGCTCTGTTGGATGAGTCCCATGAAAAGAGCTGAGGCTGACAAGGGGTTCTTGAAGGAAGAATCCCTCTGGTCAGAGTCTTTGGACCGCTAGTTCTTGTGACTGAGGTGAGGCTGTCTAGGAAAAGCCTTCTTGTCTGGAACAGGGAGTCCACAGTAGTGATGCCAGCAGGCCCCGGGGTCTGTGGTGGAGCCAAAAGGCCTTGAGAAGTCAGTGTTTAGCCCCATCTGAGAGAGTGTCATGTTACTGATGCACTGAGTCTTGCTGCTTGCAAATTACAAAATCAATCACATACTCACAAATAGCAGAAAAGAAAAGTGACCTTAATCAGGATGCCAGAGATTCAAGGAGTTGGTAGGCTCAGTGTCCCAAAACACCACCTCTGAAGATTCTCCTTGGCCCTGAAACTTTTAAAGGGAAATGTGAAAGTAAATACAGTTAATCATTGAGATAGGGAGTCATCACCTTCCTCTACTGTGTACAAACTTGTGTACAGGCTTATTGACCTCTTGTGATCTTCATCTAGAAGTATCTTGTTCAAACAGTTTTGGACACACAGTGAAAAGTGAATCTGAGCTTTTGTTCACAGAGAAAAGGATGAACTGCACAAACACTCACAGTAGCAAGCAAACAGGATTTATCTCCGAGAGAAAGAAAGTACAAAGCTGTCGGCATAGACACTGAGAGGGGGTGAAGTGCCCTCAAAAGGTGGGACTTACAGCAGTTTACATCCTTACTAGCATTGATTTGTACACTTTTGATTGGTTCTTACTTTTAACATGTGTTGTTTCTAACCAATCAGCTTAAAGGTCACAGTGTTTAACTTGACATCTTTATGTCTTCTTTTGATCCTCAGATTGTTAGTTTTCATAGACATTAAGTTGCCATCCCATGACTTTTTTCATGACTCATGTCCATTTTACAATGGATCAGATGTATAGTCTAAAGATTAATGATCACCAGTTGTTTTTCCCTCAGGCATATTGAACAGAAGTTAATTACTGCCCTTTCCTGGATCTGAGTACTGATAATTTAATCAGACCAAGGACTTTGAGAGCCAAGAATTCAGGACAAAGGGTATAGTTTTAGGTTAATGAAGTGAAATTTTTCCTGAAACAGGCTGAGGTCTCAGCCTACACTAACTGTCTAACAATTTCTGCCTCAATAGTTTGTTCAGGAGATTGATGAAGAGGAGGCTAGGGAAGAAATCTGGTTGTCTGTTAATTATTTATTCTTCATTTTTATTTCTTTGACCTAGAGAACTGACAATTAGGTAAAGTTTTGTGTGATTAAAGGATCTGAGTGGTGTGCTTGGGTGGGAGAAGAGTAGATGATGGTGAAACTACTAGGTGGAACTATTAGGGGCCCCAAAGAGCTCCAGTTCTTTATGTCTCAGGGCAGAAAGATTTTATCAAGAGGCAAAATGATAGACAAGAAGTGATTTGTTACAATAGGACACTTGTGAGGCTTACAAGCAGGCAAGTGAGAAGGTGCAGTATGTGAAAACTTAACAGGCTATGCTACAGTTTTCTAATCAAAGGAAAACTGAGAAGGGGGAAAAGACCACCTTCTTCCTCATTTTGAGAAGAGATCACACTTCCATTGTCAGCTCCTCCTCCAGGTTGGGTGTGCTTTGCATGCTAAGTCGCTTCAGTCATGTCTGATTCTTTGTGACCCTATGGACTGTAGCCTGCCAGGCTCCTCTGTCCATGGGATTCTCCAGGCAAGATACTGGAGTGGGTTGCCATACCCTTCTCTGGGGGATCTTCCCAACCCAGGGATCAAACCTGCATCTCCTCCATCTCCTGCATTGGCAAGTGGGTTCTTTACCACCAGCACCATCTTGGAAGCCCTCCAGGTTGGGCAGGAGAGTTTTTTTGTTCCTACATGATCAAGCCAGAACTGTCATGGCACTGCGAAAAAATTATTTCAGGTTTCAGTACGATGAAGGTCTTTCACTTTGAAGTTTCAATTTTCAATAAATCATTGTTTTTTAAGTGTGCAGAAAGCATGTCCTAGAAATCATCAACTTACTGAGTCACTGGGTAGAATGTACCACCATTGTTTTATTGTTTTGAGGCAAATCTTATGCTTCTGTTGCATGGTTTTGTTGCTAAGCAAGCCTGTTTGTTCTGTGGTTAAGCAAACCTGCTTTCTTGAGTGCTCATTAACTAACTGTGGTCTCCACTGAAGTTCCCTCTCTATCTAACATCCCCAGTGGGATTTCTGAGCTATTTAGTTGACATAATTATCCTTACCAATGGTAGTGCCTAGTTTAAAAGTTAGTTATGATTAACTTTAACAAGAAAAGTGGCTTCCTGTGAGGGCAGTTTTCTGTAAAGAACTGCTTACACTCATGCAAGTTTGGGGGGTATGTAACTCTGGGCTGAGTCAGCCAGCTCAGAACAGACACAGGGAAGCCTGGCAGCTCTGACCTTGAAGGAGGCACAGGCCTACGTTGAGTCTTGGGTACCTACTGTATAATTTCTAACCACACCCAGAAATGCCGACGCATACACCAACTAGTAAATAATAGATTTTTAAAGCTGAGAAGGGCTTTCGGACCAAGCTGGAGGCACCATAGAGGCCAGCAGCAACCTGTTTCGAGGCCCTAGCAAGTGGACTAGGTTTCATTAAGTGCAGTGGTATATTTTGGAGAAAGCTTTAAAGTTCTAGGTGTCAACTAAAAATTGGCAGCCAAGAGCACTGTCAGTGACTGAGCAACAGGGGCATTTGCCATCTGCCTCTGTGGAGATTGAACCCTGTGCTGCAGTAGCTACTGACCTTCAACACCCTCTGAGAGAGTTCAGAATGGAGTGAGGCACTCTGTGCTTCAGGAAGTCTAGTGGAACAGGCCTTTGGATAGTTAAATATTTCCAGGAACTGATTTCATGATTTCAATCCTTGGATCTCTTCATATCTAGAAAAGCACTAAATCCCTTTATGATGACATCAGCTCCTCATGACTAGCAGAAAATCTTTTTTAAATGAGTGCTTAATTGTACTGAACTTCCCTTTCACCAAAATCTTATATATTGACCTTCTCCCACTGCCTCTTTGGAGGAGTCTCTGAGGATTAACTAAGGTGATGTCTCCCAAGCTTCAGTCCTCATTTTGCCCCAAACAAAACTTAATTTGCAACTCTCAAGTTGTGCATCTTTTTCAGTCAACATGGATGGCATCACCAACTCGAAGGACATGAGTTTGAGTGAACTCTGGGAGTTGGTGATGGACAGTGACTGAGCAACAGGGGCATTTGCCATCTGCCTCTGTGGAGATTGAACCCTGTGCTGCAGTAGCTACTGACCTTCAACACCCTCTGAGAGAGTTCAGAATGGAGTGAGGCACTCTGTGCTTCAGGAAGTCTAGTGGAACAGGCCTTTGGATAGTTAAATATTTCCAGGAACTGATTTCATGATTTCAATCCTTGGATCTCTTCATATCTAGAAAAGCACTAAATCCCTTTATGATGACATCAGCTCCTCATGACTAGCAGAAAATCTTTTTTAAATGAGTGCTTAATTGTACTGAACTTCCCTTTCACCAAAATCTTATATATTGACCTTCTCCCACTGCCTCTTTGGAGGAGTCTCTGAGGATTAACTAAGGTGATGTCTCCCAAGCTTCAGTCCTCATTTTGCCCCAAACAAAACTTAATTTGCAACTCTCAAGTTGTGCATCTTTTTCAGTCAACATGGATGGCATCACCAACTCGAAGGACATGAGTTTGAGTGAACTCTGGGAGTTGGTGATGGACAGAGAGGCCTGGTGTGCTGCAATTCATGGGGTCACAAAGAGTCAGACACGGCTGAGTGACTGAACTGAGTTGAACTGAACTGAGGCCTCCCTGTCCATCACCAACTCCCAGAGTTCACTCAAACTCATGTCCATCGAGTCAGTGATGCCATCCAGCCATCTCATCCTCTGTCGCCCCCTTCTCCTCCTGCCCCCAGTCCCTTCCAGCATCAGAGTCTTTTCCAATGAGTCAACTCTTCACATGAGGTGGCCAAAGTACTGGAGTTTCAGCTTTAGCATCTTCCTTCCAAAGAAATCCCAGGGCTGATCTCCTTCAGAATGGACTGGTTGGATCTCCTTGCAGTCCAAGGGACTCTCAGAGTCTTCTCCAACACCACAGTTCAAAAGCATCAATTCTTCTGCGCTCAGCTTTCTTCACAGTCCAACTCTCACATCCATACATGACCACTGGAAAAACCATAGCCTTGACTGGACAGACCTTTGTTGGCAAAGTAATGTCTCTGCTTTTTAATATGCTATCTAGGTTGGTCATAACTTTCCTTCCAAGGAGTAAGCATCTTTATATTTCTGGTAACCAATTGAGAAAGTATATAAAACCCCACTCAAACTAGTAAGTGGAGCACTCTTTGCCCCCTCTGATGTCTATGTCAGAAGCTTTTTCTATCCCTTTTTCACTGTGATAAAACTTTTGCCACATAAAACTTTGAGTGCCTGAAGCCTCGTCTCTGGTCCCAAGACTAAATTGTCTTTTTCAGAGAGTATGACACTGTTCACCATAAGCTATTAGAAGGATTAATGCTGAAGCTGAAGCTCCAATACTTTGGCCACCTGATGCAAAGAGCCAGTTCATTGGGAAAAAGTCCATGATGCTGGGAAGGATTGAGGGCAGGAGGAGAAGGAGGTGACAGAGTATGAGATAGTTGGATTGCATTATCAACTCAACAGATATGAGTTTTAACAAACTCCAGGAGACAGTGAAGGACAGGGAAACCTGGCATGCTGCAGTCCATGGGGTTTCAAAGAGTCAGACAGGACCAAGTGACTGAACAACAACAATGTATCTCTTAACTGACATTCTCAATTTGATGAGACATTATTTGTAAAGATTCCTTTAGAGGTAGTTTACTTTAATTCTTTGAATATATTAAAATAGTTTATTTTAAATCTAGATCTAGGGATTTCCCTGGTGGTCCAGTGCTTAAGAATCTGCCTTCCAGTGCAAGGGGATGTGGGTTTGATCCCTGGTGGGGGAACTAAGATCCCACATGCCTGAGGGCAACCAAGCTCATGCACCTCAGCTAGAGAGAAGCCTGTGTGCCATAACTAAGACTTAATGTAGCCAAATAAATAAATATTAAATATATATATATATATATATATTATGCCATGATCTTCATTTTCTGAATGTTGAGCTTTAAGCCAAATTTTTCACTCTCCTCTTTCACTTTCATCAAGAGGCTGTTTAGTTCCGCTTCACTTTCTGCCTTAAGGGTGGTGTCATCTGCATATCTGAGGTTATTGATATTTCTCCCAACAATCTTGATTCCTTCTTGTGCTTCTTCCAGCCCAGCGTTTCTCATGTCTCTACCTCCCTGCTATTTGTAGGCCACACTTTCTTGTTTCTTTAAATGTCTCACAATTTTTGCTGAAAACTGGACATTTGAAATAATATATGGCAATTCTATAAATCAAATTCTTTCTTTTCCCCAGGGTTGCTACTATCGTTGTTATTTTTTGTTTAAGGATTTTTCTAAACTAATTCTGTACAGTCTATATTCTTTGTCATGTGTGGCCATTGTCTTTCACTTGGTATTCAGTTAATGACTGAACAGAGATTTCCCCAAATACCTGGAGCCAAAAACTCTTCCAGTCTTCACCAATAGATTTTATGCAAACAAGGGCATGCCTTCAACATTCAGGCAGGCAGTTGCCAGCCCTGCCTTAACCTTCACTTCCTGCTTACACAGAGTCTCATAGTTAACCAGAGGTGACTCCGAGGTCTTTCTCAGGTATTTCCTGATGATGCACACAGCCTGGCACATGTATGTGGCCTTATAGATTTCTGGGGACATATCATAGCTTTTCAGCTCATGTTACATGTGTTACACTTTTTTGCTTGGTCTATCATTTGCTCAAATATTAATTTATTGACTCAGGCAGCTATAAAGATAAATACTTTCCTGTAATTTTTTTGAACACCTGCATGAAATAGGCTTTTTGTACTGGAAGAGGTACGAATCCATTCATGTCCTACAGACATGCTTGCAAGTAGCGTCTTTGAGTGAACCACCAAACAGGTAAAAAAAATGACAATTCTTTGGGAATGAAATCTCGAAAAAACCCCAGGCCCATTCTGTTCCCACAGTGCCTGCTAGACTTCTTGATTTCACATTAATGTGGCTTTAATTTTTCAAGGCTGCCACTGAGCTGGAGCACTTAGGATGGGACTGGGGAAAGTTAAAATATCACATAAATCAGTATTCTTACCACAATTTAATGGTTTTTTTCTTAAACAAATGTTTCCTGCAGATTGCTGCAAGCTTTTGGTTAATTTCCAGAGTTCTGAAAGAGTTGATTCTAACAACTTTTGCCAGTTTTCTCTTTCTCTGATTTTATGGAGAAGAGAATATTCAGAGTGCTTTTTTCCCATTTTCACTGACATCACACCCCTGCCTTCATTTTGAACTTTATAATGCATCTCATTGGTATAAAACTCTGTGTTGACAATTCTTTTTTTCTCAGCTCTGAAATATTATCCCATTGCCTTATGTTTTCCATTGTTGCTGTTGGCAAGCTGTCAGTCTAATGAACATTCCTTTGTGTCAATATATAATTTATTTTTTTGCTGCACTTTAGATTTTCTTTTTGTCCTAGATATTTAACTGTTAACAGCAATGAATATTTCTTTATGTTTATTCTTTTTAAGATTTGTTTTACTTTTTGAATCTGATGATTCATGTTATTTTAATCAATTGCAGCAAAATTTCAAATATCTCTTCAAATAATACCCCTCACTCATTTTAATTTTTCTCTTTTCTAAAAACTCCAATCGGATGTGTATTTGATCTACAGTCAGCAAACTATGGCTCACTGACCATATATAGTCTCCTTCCTATTTTTGTAAATAAAGTTTTGTTGGAGCACTGCATTGTTTATTCATTTATGTATATTGTATATTTATCCACTATAACAACAAGGGAGAATACTTGTGACAGAGAACATATGGCCCTAAAATATTTATTACCTAGCCTTTGACAGAAAAGGTTTGCTGGTACCTATGTTAGACAATCTCATTTTTTCTTCAAGGTCTTCTAATCTTTTGAATCCTAGATCTCCTTGCCTCCATTCCATATACTAGGTGCTTTCATCAGATATAACTTCAGTTTGAACTTTTACTTTATTTCAGCTATGTATAATCTGTTTAATCAGAGATTGACAAACTTTTACTTATAGGGTGCGTGTGCTAAATTGCTTCTGTTGTGTCCATCTCTCTGTGACCCTGTGGACTATCGCCCTCCAGGCTCCACTATCCATGGGATTCTCCAGGCAAGAATCTGGAAGTGGGTTGCCATGCCTGCCTCCAGGGGATTTAACTGACCCAGGGATCAAATCCTTGTCTCTTATGTCCCCTGCAATGGCAGACAGGTTGTTTACTACTAGGGCCATCTGGGAGGCCCCTACTTACAGGGCGAGAGAGTGGTTATTTTGGGTTTTTAGATATACAAGTGTAGTTACAACTGCTCAACTCAACAGTTGTATTGCAAAAGGAGAAGAGACAATATTAAAAAAAAATGTGTGGCTGTGTGCTAATGCACTTTTTCAGAGATATAGGTAGCCAACCCACAGGTCATGTGAAAGTGAAAGTGAACGTCGCTCAGTCGTGTGCGACTCTTTGTGACCCCATGGACTATACAGACCATGGAATTCTCCAGGCCAGAATACTGGAGTGGGTAGCCATTCCCTTCTCCAGGGCATCTTCCCAACCCAGGTCTCCCACATTGCAGGTGGATTCTTTACCAGCTGAGCCACAAGGGAGGCCAAGGAGATGCTTACTCACCTCGTGGTACAGAAGCAGCATTTGCTCAATTAAACCATGACTTGAACTTCAAATTTCAATGATTTTACTTTTATTATGAGAAGATTTATTCCTTTTCAGACTTTCTAGGGTTCTTATTTTTAAGTTGCCTTATATTCTCAAGATTTTATTTATATACTTACTTTTGGTCACACTGTGTGGTTTGTAAGATCTCAGTTCCTGGACCAAGGCTTGAAGCTGGGCCAAGGCAGTGGAAGACCAGAATCCTAACCACTGGGCCACCTGGAAACTCCCCTTAGGTTTTTAATTTCACTTTTATTTTTTCTAAATGTATTAAATGTATTTCCTTTATAATATAAATATATTTCCTTTACTTCTCTGCTTCTTGGAATCAAAATCTCTAGGTTCAGATACAGAGAAGAAAATCTTTCTTTGCATGGACAAGAAAACCATTTTTCTCTGCTTGTGCTATTTTGCTCCTCTGTGTTATGAGTGGAGACAATTACTCCCAAGACACAATGGCCTTTTTTCTTCTGTTCATTGAATCCCAAGTTATAGGTTCTGAGCATGAGCAAGAGTTCCAAGGACACCAAATCTTATCTTCTTTGCTTATTATTTCTCTAACATACAGGATCCAGCTACTCGCAGATCTTCTCTGGACAACACAGCCATCTCTCCTTTTTTGTTGGATCCAATGTTTCTAGCTTCAGAGGAAAAACAATTACTACCAGAGCACCAATTATGCACCCCTGTTCCTTACGCAAGAAAGCCTTATTTCCTCTTTGTGTTATATCCACACTGTCTAAGTTCCACGGATGGGCAACTACACCCAGGACACCAATTAAATGCTGTATTGGATCAGTTCAGTTCAGGTCCTTCGCTTAGTCGTGTCTGATTCTTTGCAACACCATGAACGACAGCACACCAGGCCTCCCTGTCCATCGCCAACTCCCGGAGTTTACCCAAACTCATGTCCATCGAGTAAGTGATGCCATCCAGCCATCTCATCCTCTGTTGTCCCCTTTTCCTCCTGCCCCCAATCCCTCCCAGTATCAGGGTCTTTTCCAATGAGTCAACTCTTTACATGAGGTGGCCAAAGTACTGGAGTTTCAGCCCCAGCATCAGTCCTTCAGTGAACACCCAGGACTGATTTCCTTCAGGATGGACTGGTTGGATCTCCTCGCAGTCCAAGGGACTCTCAAGAGTCTTCTGCAACACCACAGTTCAAAAGCATCAATTCTTCTGCGCTCAGCTTTCTTCACAGTCCAACTCTCACATCCATACACAACTACTGGAAAAACCATAGTCTTGACTAGATGGACCTTTGTTGGCAAAGTAATGTCTCTGCTTTTCAATATGTTATCTATGTTAGTCATAACTTTCCTTCCAAGGAGTAAGTGTCTTTTAATTTCATGGCTGCAGTCACCATCTGCGTGATTTTGGAGCCCAAAAAAATAAAGTCTGACACTGTGTCCACTGTTTCCCCATCTATTTCCCATGAAAGGATGGTACCTGAAGCCATGATCTTCGTTTTCTGAATGTTGAGCTCTAAGCCAACTTTTTCACTCTCCTCTTTCACTTTCATCAAGAGGTTCTTTAGTTCCTCTTTACTTTCTGCCATAAGGGTGGTGTCATCTGCATATCTGAGGTTATTCATATTCCTCCTGGCAATCTTGATTCAGGCTTGTGCTTCTTCCAGCCCAGCGTTTCTCATGATGTACTCTGCACAGAAGTTAAATAAACAGGGTGACAATATACAGCCTTGTTGTACTCCTTTTCCTATTTGGAACCAGTTTGGTGTTCCATGTTCAGTTCTAACTGTTGCTTCCTGACCTGCATACAGATTTTTCAAGAGGCAGGTTAGGTGGTCTGCTATTCCCATCTCTTTCAGAATTTTCCACTGTTGATTGTGATCCACACAGTCAAAGGCTTTGGCATAGTCAATAAAGCAGAAATGGATGTTTTTCTGGAACTCCCTTGCTTTTTCCATGATCCAATGGATGTCGGCAGTTTGATCTCTGGTTCCTCTGCCTTTTCTAAAACCAGCTTGAACATCAGGAAGTTCACGGTTCACGTACTGCTGAAGCTTCGCTTCGAGAATTTTGAGCATTACTTTCCTAGCATGTGAGATGAGTGCAATTGTGTGGTAGTGTGAGCATTCTTTGGCATTGGAATGAAAAGTGACCTTTTCCACTCCTGAGGCCACTGCTGAGTTTTCCAAATTAGCTGGCATATTGAGTGCAGCACTTTCACAGCATCATCTTCCAGGATTTGAAATAGCTCAACTGGAATTCCATCACCTCCACTAGCTTTGTTCATAGTGATGTTTTCTAAGGCCCACTTGACTTCACATTCCAGGATTTCTGACTCAGTGAGTGATCACACCATCGTGATTATCTGGGTTGTAAAGATCTTTTTTGTACAGTTCTTCCGTGTATTCTTGCCACCTCTTCTTATATCTTCTGCTCCTGTTAGGTCCAGATCATTTCTGTCCTTTATCGAGCCCATCTTTGCATGAAATGTTCCCTTGGTATCTCTAATTTTCTTGAAGAGATCTCTAGTCTTTCCCATTCTGTTCTTTTCCTCTATTTCTTTACATTGATCACTGAGGACGGCTTTCTTATCTCTTCTTGCTATTCTTTGGAACTCTGCATTCAGATGCTTATATCTTTCCTTTACTCTTTTGCTTTTTGCTTCTCTTCTTTTCACAGCTATTTGTAAGGCCTCCTCAGACAGCCATTTTACTTTTNTTCAGAATTTTCCACTGTTGATTGTGATCCACACAGTCAAAGGCTTTGGCATAGTCAATAAAGCAGAAATGGATGTTTTTCTGGAACTCCCTTGCTTTTTCCATGATCCAATGGATGTCGGCAGTTTGATCTCTGGTTCCTCTGCCTTTTCTAAAACCAGCTTGAACATCAGGAAGTTCACGGTTCACGTACTGCTGAAGCTTCGCTTCGAGAATTTTGAGCATTACTTTCCTAGCATGTGAGATGAGTGCAATTGTGTGGTAGTGTGAGCATTCTTTGGCATTGGAATGAAAAGTGACCTTTTCCACTCCTGAGGCCACTGCTGAGTTTTCCAAATTAGCTGGCATATTGAGTGCAGCACTTTCACAGCATCATCTTCCAGGATTTGAAATAGCTCAACTGGAATTCCATCACCTCCACTAGCTTTGTTCATAGTGATGTTTTCTAAGGCCCACTTGACTTCACATTCCAGGATTTCTGACTCAGTGAGTGATCACACCATCGTGATTATCTGGGTTGTAAAGATCTTTTTTGTACAGTTCTTCCGTGTATTCTTGCCACCTCTTCTTAATATCTTCTGCTCCTGTTAGGTCCAGATCATTTCTGTCCTTTATCGAGCCCATCTTTGCATGAAATGTTCCCTTGGT
Source organism: Aepyceros melampus (assembly GCA_006408695.1). Lineage (NCBI taxonomy): Eukaryota > Metazoa > Chordata > Mammalia > Artiodactyla > Bovidae > Aepyceros > Aepyceros melampus. Next base: position 175,343 of record SJXQ01008655.1, read on the forward strand.
ATCTCTAATTTTCTTGAAGAGATCTCTAGTCTTTCCCATTCTGTTCTTTTCCTCTATTTCTTTACATTGATCACTGAGGACGGCTTTCTTATCTCTTCTTGCTATTCTTTGGAACTCTGCATTCAGATGCTTATATCTTTCCTTTACTCTTTTGCTTTTTGCTTCTCTTCTTTTCACAGCTATTTGTAAGGCCTCCTCAGACAGCCATTTTACTTTTTTGCATTTCTTTGCCATGTGGATGGTCTCCATCCCTGTCTCTTGTACAATGTCATGAACCTCTGTCCATAGTTCATCAGGTACTCTGTCTATCAGATTTAGGTCCTTAAATCTATTTCTTACTTCCACTGTATAATCATAAGGGATTTGAATAAGGTCATACCTGAATGGTCTAGCAGTTTTTCCTACTTTCTTCAATTTAAGTCTGAAATTGGCAATAAAGAGTTCATGATCTGAGCCAAAGTCAGCTCCCAGTCTTGTTTTTGCTCACTGTGTAGAGCGACTCCATCTTTGGCTGCAAAGAATATCATCAATCTGATTTTGGTGTTGACCATCTGGTGATGTCCATGTGTAGAGTCTTCTCTTGTGTTGTTGGAAGAGGGTGTTTGCTATGACCAGTGCATTTTCTTGGCAAAACTCTATTAGCTTTTGCTCCACTTCATTCTGTACTCCAAGGCCAAATTTACCTGTTACTCCAGGTGTTTCTTGACTTCCTACTTTTGTATTCCAGTCCCCTATAATGAAAAAGACATCTTTTTTGGGTGTTAGTTCTAAAAGGTCTTGTAGGTCTTCATAGAACCATTCAACTTCAGCTTTTTCAGCATTACTTGTTGAGGCATAGGCTTGGATTACCGTGATATTGAATGGTTTGCCTTGGAAACGTACAGAGATCATTCTGTCATTTTTGAGATTGCATCCAAGTACTGCATTTTGGACTCTTTTGTTGACCATAATGGCTACTCCATTTCTTCTAAGGGATTCCTGCCCACAGTAGTAGATATAATTGTCATCTGAGTTAAATTCACCCATTCCAATTCATTTTAGTTCACTGATTCCTAGAATCTCGATGTTCACTCTTGCCATCTCCTGTTTGACCACTTCCAATTTGCCTTGATTCATGGACCTAACATTCCAGGTTCCTATGCAATATTGCTCTTTACAGCATTGGCCCTTGCTTCTATCACCAGTAACTTTCACAGAAATCAAATATATTAATATATACTATAAGAATGGGTAACCTCCAGTTACCATCGCCTTACTGTTTCACTGTTCAAAGTTCTCTCAGTTCACTTCAGTTGACTTGCTAAGTTGTGTCTGACTCTTTGCAACCCCATGGACTGCAGCATGCCAAGCTTTCCTGTCCATCACCAACTCCCAAAGTTTACTCAAACTCATGCTCATTGAGTCAGTGATGCCATCCAGCCATCTCATCCTCTGTTATCCCCTTCTCCTCTCATATTCAGTCTTTGCCAATATCAGAGTCTTTGCCAGTGAGTTAGTTCTTTCCATCAGGTGGACAAAGTATTGGAGCTTCAGGTTCAACATCACTCCTTCCAATGAATATTCAGAACTGATTTTCTTTAGGATGGACTGGTTTGATTTCCTCGCAGGCCAAGGGATTCTCAAGAATCTTCTCCAAAACCACAGTTCAAAATCATCNGATCATTCTGTCATTTTTGAGATTGCATCCAAGTACTGCATTTTGGACTCTTTTGTTGACCATAATGGCTACTCCATTTCTTCTAAGGGATTCCTGCCCACAGTAGTAGATATAATTGTCATCTGAGTTAAATTCACCCATTCCAATTCATTTTAGTTCACTGATTCCTAGAATCTCGATGTTCACTCTTGCCATCTCCTGTTTGACCACTTCCAATTTGCCTTGATTCATGGACCTAACATTCCAGGTTCCTATGCAATATTGCTCTTTACAGCATTGGCCCTTGCTTCTATCACCAGTAACTTTCACAGAAATCAAATATATTAATATATACTATAAGAATGGGTAACCTCCAGTTACCATCGCCTTACTGTTTCACTGTTCAAAGTTCTCTCAGTTCACTTCAGTTGACTTGCTAAGTTGTGTCTGACTCTTTGCAACCCCATGGACTGCAGCATGCCAAGCTTTCCTGTCCATCACCAACTCCCAAAGTTTACTCAAACTCATGCTCATTGAGTCAGTGATGCCATCCAGCCATCTCATCCTCTGTTATCCCCTTCTCCTCTCATATTCAGTCTTTGCCAATATCAGAGTCTTTGCCAGTGAGTTAGTTCTTTCCATCAGGTGGACAAAGTATTGGAGCTTCAGGTTCAACATCACTCCTTCCAATGAATATTCAGAACTGATTTTCTTTAGGATGGACTGGTTTGATTTCCTCGCAGGCCAAGGGATTCTCAAGAATCTTCTCCAAAACCACAGTTCAAAATCATCACTTCTTCGGCACTTAGCCTTCCCTATAGTCCAACACTTACATCCATACATGATTACTGGGAAAAAAAACAGATTTGACTAGATGGACCTTTGTTGGCAAAGTAATATCTCTGCTTTTTAATATACAGTCTAGGTTGGTCATAGCTTTTCTTCCAAGGAAAAAGTATCTTTTAATTTCACAGCTCAGTGGAACTATGAGCCACTGAGAGGGTAACACGCAGGAAGGCCATAGGTCTCCAAATGGAGGAAATAGGCTGCAAGTGTCAGACATTTTTATCTCTCTGCTTATTTAACTTCTATGCAGAGTACATCATGAGAAACGCTGGGCTGGAAGAAGCACAAGCTGGAATCAAGATTGCGGGAGAAATATCAATAACTTCAGATATGCAGACGACACCACCCTTATGGCAGAAAGTGAAGAGAAACTAAAAAGCCTCTTGATGAGAGTGAAAGGGAGACTGAAAAAGTTGGCTTAGAGCTCAACATTCAGAAAACGAAGATCATGGCATCCGGTCCCATCACTTCATTGGAAATAGATGGGGAAACAGTGTCAGACTTTATTTTTTGGGGCTCCAAAATCACTGCAGATGGTGACTGCAGCCATGAAATTAAAAGACACTTACTCCTTGGAAGAAAAGTTATGACCAACCTAGACAGCATATTAAAAAGCAGACATTACTTTGCCGACTAAGGTCCGTCTAGTCAAGGCTATGGTTTTTCCTGTGGTCATGTATGGATGTGAAAGTTGGACTGTGAAGAAAGCTGAGCGCTGAAGAATTGATGCTTTTGAAGTGTGGTGGTGGAGAAGACTCTTGAGAGTCCCTTGGACTGCAAGGAAATCCAACCAGTCCATTCCAAAGGAGATCAGCCCTGGGTGTACTTTGGAAGGAATGATGCTGAAGCTGAAGCTCCAGTACTTTGGCCACTTCATGCGAAGAGTTGACTCATTGGAAAAGACTCTGATGCTGGGAGGAACTGGGGGCACGAGGAAAAGGGAACAGAGGATGAGATGGCTGGATGGCATCACTGACTCGATGGACGTGAGTCTGAGTGAACTCCGGGAGACGGTGATGGACAGGGAGCCCTGGCGTGCTGCAATTCATGGGGTCGCAAAGAGTCGGAAACGACTGAGCAACTGAGCTGAACTGAACTAAACTGAAGCGGCAGGAGGAAACAAACTAGCGATATTTTTTTCCTTCTCTATACAAATTTAAAAGGAGATTTCTCTTAAAATACTGTGTTGTCACAATGACACCTGGTTTCACCTGACGTTAACTATTCTCAAACCTTGAGTTAACCAATGCATTTTTTCTTATGGAAATGTTTGTCTTAAGCTATGTTAATGTACTATGCATTTACCCCAAACTCTGTCTTCAAGTCAGTTCTGCCTAATAGTTCAGAATCTACTTCACAAACCAGTATGTTATACTCAGATATTGTTCCCCTAATCTATGTAAAAGAAACTATTTGTATGGAATCTGCCCTTCTACAAGATTCAAGTCAATCATTTTCTGGCCCGGGATGAATCATCTGGTGCCAAGATTATCCCAAAATGCATCTTATTATTGAGGGGCCTGGTGCCATTCTGAGTTTTAAGACATTTCTTTCTTTCATTAACAGACTGCTAGTGACTACATAACATCCAGCTGAAGACTAGCAGGGGGGAACTCTTTGTGCCCCCTTCTGTTGTCTATGTCAGAAGCTTTCCCTATCTCCTTTATAATTTAATAAATCTTTATTACACAAAAGCTCTGAGCGATCAAGCCTCATCTCTGGCCCCGGATTGAATTCTTCTCCTCCAGAGACCAAGAATCCTGGCCTCTTTTCAATCAGCAACAACCTTTCATCATGCCGTGTAGGGCCACCAAAGATGGACAGGTTTTGGCAGAGAGTTCTGACAAAATGCAGTCCACTGGCGAAGGGAATGGCAAATCACTTCAGTATTCTTGCCTTGAGAACCTCAAGAACAGTATGAAAAGGCAAAAATATAGTATACTGAAAGATGAACTCCCCAGGTTGGTAGATGTCCAATATGCTACTGGAGATCAGTGGAGAAATAACTCCAGAAAAAAATGAAGAGACAGAGACAAAGGAAAAACACCACCAAGCTGTGGATGTGACTGGTGATGGAAGTGAAGTCCAATGCTGTCAAGAGCAATATTGCATAGGAACCTGGAATGTTAGGTCCATCAATCAAGGCAAACTGGAAGTGGTCAAACAGGAGATCGCAAAAGTGGACATTGACATTTTAGGAATCAGTGAACTAAAATGGACTGGAATGGGTGAATTTAACTCAGATGACCGTTATATCTACTACTGTGGGCAAGAATCCGTTAGAAGAAATGGAGTAGTCATCATATCCAATGAAAGACTCCAACATGAATCCTTGGATTCGATCTCAAAAAGGATAGAATGATCTGTATTTGTTTCCAGGGCAAGCCATTTAATATCACAGTAATTCAAGTCTATGCCTCAACCAATAATGGTGAAGAAGCTGAGTTGAACAGTTCTGTGAAGACCTACAAGACCTTATAGAACTAACACCCAAAAAAGATATTCTGTTCATTACAGGGGACTGGAATGCAAAAGTAGGAAGTCAAGAGATACTTGGAGTAACAGCAAGTTTGGCCTTGGACTACAAAACAGGTCAAAGGCTAACAGAGTTTTGTCAAGAGAATGCGCTGGTCATAGCAAGTACCCTCTTCCAACAACATGAGAAGACTCTACACATGGACATCACCAGATGGTCAATACTGAAATCAGGTTGATTATATTCTTTGCAGCCAATGAAGGAGAAGCTCTAGAAAGTCAGCAAAAACGAGATCGGGAGTTGACTGTGGCTCAGATCATGAACTCTTTATTGTAAAATTCAGACTTAAATTGAAGAAAGTAGGGAATAACAAACCACTAGACCATTCAGATATGACCTAAATGAAATCCCTAATGATTATACTGTGGAAGTGACAAATGGATTCAAGGGATTAGATCTGATAGAATGCCTGAAGAACTATGGATGGAGGATTGTGACATTGTAGAGGAGGCAGTGATCAAGATAATCCCCAAGAATAAAAATTGCAAAAAGACAAAATGACTGTCTGAGGAGGCCTTGCAAATAGCTATGAAAAGAAGAGAAGCTAAAGGCAAAGGAGAAAAGGAAAGATATACCCATCTGAATGCAGAGTTCCAAAGAATAGCAAAGAGAAATAAGAAAGCCTTATGGATTCAAGGGATTAGATCTGATAGAATGCCTGAAGAACTATGGATGGAGGATTGTGACATTGTAGAGGAGGCAGTGATCAAGATAATCCCCAAGAATAAAAATTGCAAAAAGACAAAATGACTGTCTGAGGAGGCCTTGCAAATAGCTATGAAAAGAAGAGAAGCTAAAGGCAAAGGAGAAAAGGAAAGATATACCCATCTGAATGCAGAGTTCCAAAGAATAGCAAAGAGAAATAAGAAAGCCTTCTTCAGTGATCAACACAAATAAATAAAGGAAAACAACAGAATGGAAAAGATTAGAGACTTCTTCAAGAAAATTAGAGATACCAAGGGAACATTTCATGCAAAGATGGGCTTGATAAAGGACAGAAGTGGTATAAACCTAACAGAAGCAGAAGATATTAAAAGGTGGCAAGAATACACAGAAGAACTACACAAAAAAGATTTTCATGACCCAGATAACCATGATGATGTGATCACTCACTTAGAGTCAGACATCCTGGAATGCTAAGTCAAATGGGTCTTAGGAAGCATCACTATAAACAAAGCTAGTGGAGGTGGTGGAAGTTGATCCAGTTGAGCTATTTCAAATACTAAAAGATGGTGCTGTTAAAGTGCTGCTGTCCAACATAGGAGCACCGCAATATGTAAGACAAATACTAACAACTATGAAAGGGGAAATTAACAATAGCACAATAATAGTGGGAGACTTTAATACCCCACTCACATATATGGAGAGATCAACTAAACAGAAAATTAACAAAGAAACACAAACTTTAAATGATACAATAGACCAATTAGACCTAATTGATATCTATAGAACATTTCACCCCAAAACAATGAATTTCACCTTTTTCTCAAGTGCTCACGGAACCTTCTCCAAGATAGATCACATTCTGGGCCATAAAGCTAACCTTGATNGAGTCCCTTGGACTGCAAGGAGATCCAACCAGTCCATTCTGAAGGAGATCAGCCCTGGGATTTCTTTGGAAGGAATGATGCTAAAGCTGAAGCTCCAGTACTTTGGCCACCTCATGCGCAGAGTTGACTCATTGGAAAAGACTCTGATGCTGAGAGGGATTGGGGGCAGAAGAAAGGGATGACAGAGGATGAGTTGGCTGGATGGCATCATAGACTCGATGGACACATGAATCTGAGTGAGCTCCGGGAGTTGGTGATGGATAGGGAGGTCTGGTGTGCTGCGATTCATGGGGTTACAAAGAGTCGGACACGACTGAGCGACTGAACTGAACTGAACCACTCAAAAGACAAACCACACAGAACTAAGAGTCATCACAGAAGTTATAGTCTCCCACATAAATCTGCAGGGTGGACATTTCTGCTTTCTTTAATTTTTAGAAAATTATTTTTAAGGTGATTTTAGTATTTAAAAATATATACTGGACTTATTACAATATTACTTCTGTTTCATGTTTTGGTTTTTTTGGCCACGAGGCATGTGGGATTTAGCTCCCCGACCAAGAATCGAACACACACCCTGGCACTGGAAGGTGAAGACTTAATCACTGGACCAGGGAAGTCCCCATTCATGTTTTCTGTAGTGATCATTTTTACCTGATTTTGACTCCCTATTTATTATACTCTGGGAGGCAGAGAATGCAGGTGGGCCACAACATAATCTCCTATTCTCAGCTTCTGACTACACCGAAAACCCTCACATTTCTAACAGTTCTCTTGGTCCTCCCAAAATATACACATGATGTTTGCGTGCTCCGTCTTTGCGACCCTATGAACTGTAGCTCCTCTGTCCACAGGATTCTCCAGGCAAGAATACTGTGGTGGGTTGCCATTTCCTTCTCCAGGGGATCATCCCAGACCAGGGATCAAACTCACGTCTCCTGCATGGCAGGTGGATTCTTTACCCACTGAGCTATCCGGGAAACCCACAAAGATACAGCATAGGATTTAACAGCAGAAACTCCTTTACCATGATGGTGGTAGAAGACAGAACCAAAACCCCCTCTAGAGATCAACCTGCTTCTAATAGTCCTTTTATTCCATTTATAAATATACAAATTATAAAGATAATACATAGCAATAAATATTCAAATGGGACAAAAATGAGTGAGAGAAAAGACAAAAGGCCTCTGTACTTAGGGGCCTAGGGATGCAGGAAGGGTCTGGTCTGGGGGTTATATACATTAATTAGTTATATACATTAAGTTATATACATTAATTAGCAGGTAATAAAAGACAGTTATTTCACCTTTCGAAGGTGCTGATCAACATACATTTAGCCCCACTTTGACCTCTAACATTCTTTTATCCCCCCTCTCAGAATCTACCCCAATTTCCTGCAACCACCTCAACTCCCTTATTTGACTGTTCTATCCAACTCTAGAATTTTTAAAAAACACATTATTAATTGTATTTAAGGTTTCTTTTCTTGATAGAGACCATTTTAGTTAAAGTCTTGAGTTTGTTACAATGTTGCTTCTGTATATGTTCTAGATTTTTTTTTTGGATCCACAAGGCATGTGGGTTCTTAGCTTCCCAACCAGGGATCAAAAGTGCATCGTCTGCACTGGAAGGCGAAGACTTAACCACTGGGCCACGAGGGAAGTCCCTGGATTCTAGAATTCTTAATTTTCCTTCAAGTACTGCTGCAGTCTTGTTTTCTAATTTTTTTTTTTTTTTTGCAAACTATCATGAGTTGAGTCCAATAGTGACACAGGCTCTCACTGGCTAGCCTGGCAACACTGTGCTATTTGTAACACGTTTCCTTGGGGAAATCCTTGCAGTTTTATGCATGAACAATTGGGAGACACTTACTTGTAAAGTGGAGGCTTCCAAAATCTCAATTTCTATTCCTACTGAAAACCCCTGGTTTCACCTGCCCTGTTTCTAAGGTGGACTTTGCCCGCAGGGACTCTGGGGCCTGACTGCCTGGGTGTCAATCCTGGTTCTGAAACTAGTAGGTGTGTGACCTAGTATTCAACCTAAATGGGCTAATACATATATGGAAAGTGCTAATACATATATGAGAATAGTGCCTGGGACATAGCCAGTGCCGCATAATAGAAGAGCTGGGAGGCATTAGTCAAGAAAGCCCTTTGTCCTTAGTTCTGGGAGGCTACAGACCCCTTTGAGGCTGGTGAAAGCTACAGGCCCTACCCCTAGAATGTAACCCTCTGTACAGCTGCAGATGTAACTGAAGCCCCTCCATGGCTGTGAAGGTCAAGAAGGTCTGGTTCCAGCCCTCTGGTTCTCTCTACGGTGATGTGAGGATCTCAGGGTCAAAACACCACAGCAGTTCTTGAAGTTATGTTCACATGCAGGGCAGTGAAGCAGGCCCCTCCCGCCCTCAGTTTAGGGAAGAAATGTTACACCCTTCTTCCTCAAAGTCCCTTTGACCCTGCTCATTTTTCTCTTGCTTCAGGTCAACTCATCTCTGGGTCACCTTAAGACAGTCTCCTAAGACTTTCCTGGTGGTCCAGTGGTTAAGACTCCATGCTCCCAGTGCAGGGGGCCTGGGTTCTGTCCCTGGTCAGGGGAACTGGATCGCACATGCTGCAACTAAGAGTGCATATGCCACAACTGAAGACCCTCTCCTTGTGCTGCAACTAAGACCCAGTGCAGTCAAATAGATACATACATATTAAAAATAAAAAGACAGTACTGTATGTGCCACGAAGTTCCATATGCTTTTTGTGAATTATTCTCTTCTTTCCCCTAAGAATGGTCTGGCCCCTCTTTAGTGCTCACTGAAGTCAGACTAGAGTAGGGACTAGTATCCACTGCTGGCCCTCCGACCAAGAGCATGGCACAGCTGGATGCTGTGTAAGCCCAGGTCCTCTCCCTCCATGAGCTTGGAGACAGCACCCACCAGCAAAAGCCAAAGATCCGAGAAGCCAGAGGAAGCTGTGTGTGTATGCGCTGTGTGCTCAGTTGTGCCTGACTCTTTGTTTAGCACACCGGGCTCCTCTGCCCATGGATTCTCCAGGCAAGAATACTGGAGTGGGTTGCCATTTCCTCCTCCAGGGGATCTTCCAGACTCAGGGATCGGAGCCACATCTCTTGTGTCTCTTGCACTGACAGGCGGATTCTTGGCCACTGAGCCACCTGGGAAAGAACTTGTGGGATGATCTAATTCCCTTGTTATTACCTCTTCAAGTCACTTCAAGGTGGGTGACTTGCCTGAGATCACCCAACTCACTTGCAGCAAAGCTGGGAACCTCCCAGTTCGGTACTTTGACTCCATCAGCATTTCTTAGACTCTACCCCGCAAGGGAATCTTAAGATGCAGTTTCAGCAGGTCTGGGGCAGGCCTGAGATCCTGCATTTCTAACAAGCTCTCAGGTAATGCTGCTGCTGCTGCTGCTGGTGCCTGGACCACATACAGGGCAGCAAAAGCTTACATCAAGGCTAATGGATTGTCCCACCTGGTTAAAGCCTCTTTGCCCACCCTCTGTGTGGCTGTTTAAATTCCTTTTCTTCAGGAAAGCCTCCCTTCCCCCGTTCTCCTTGATTATCAGCTCCCGTGGTCTCTGTACTTTTTCCTTTGAAGCATTTGTAACAATTGTAATTAAAGAGTATTGGTGTAATTATTAGTTTAATGTCTGTCTCCCAGGGAGACTGCAAACTCCACGAGGACGGGACTGGCAGACTGTCAATAAAAGGGCAGCTGTTGTGGGCTTCCCTGGTGGCTCAGTGGCAAAGAAATCTGCCTGCCAACACAGGAGACTCAGGTTCAGTCCTTGATCAGGGAAGATCCCACAAGCCTCGGACCAACTACGCCCGTGCGCCGTAACTAGAGTCTGGGAGCCGCAACTGCTGAGCCCACGTGCTGCAGCTACTGAAGCCTGTGCGCCTCAACAGAAGACACCACCGCAGTAAGAAGCCTGCATACCGCAACTGCAGAGCAGTCCCCGCTTGCTGCAACTAGAGAAAAGCCAGAGCAGCAATGAAGGCCCAGCATCAGTTCAGTTTAGTTCAGTCGCTCAGTCGTGTCCGACTTTTGTGACCCCATGAATCGCAGCATGCCAGGCCTCCCTGTCCATCAAATAAATAATTTTTTTTTAAAGGGCAGCTGTTGTGGGCTGAGTAGCCTGGACCAGCATACTTGGAGTAGGAAGGGAAGGCTTGAGCAGGTGGGAAACACTTTCTAGAGGCCTCATGGACAAAGGTGACGCTTTTGGCTTTAAAATTCCCACCAGTTTCAAATATATGTGGACAAAAACGTAACTTGAAAAGCAACCTTAAAAAAGTCTCCTAAATCTCTATCAAGCGCAAAACAGACCCAATCTGGTACTAGCCACTGTGCCTGGAAAATAGTTAGGTCCCCAAAATAAATATTCCCTTACAGGGGACTTCCTTGGTGGTTCAGTGGCTAAGACTCTGCACCCCCAATGCAGAGGACCAGGGTTCAATCCCTGGTCAGGGAACTAGATCCCACAAGCAGCAAGAAAGCATTCACATGCCACAACCAAGACCCAAAGCAGCCAAATAAATAAATACCTTTCAAAAAAAAACCCAAAAACTTTTACAGTCTTCAGACACCTTGAGGGCCTTGGCAAAGGAAGCAGAGGGCCATTTCCCTGACCAGCCTCACTGCATTGCAGACCAACAATTTCTTTTTCAATTTTTCTGTTGCTATCCTTTCTAGCAATCCCAAAGCTCTGAATGCCCAGCTCCCTGACAAGGGCAGAAATACCTGAACTCATCATCATTCTAGGGCAGCCAAGTCTGAAGTCAGTCTGCTTGAGTTCAGACACCACCAGTTTTGTGCCCGTGAATGAGTTACTGACTCCTCTGTGCTTTAGTTTCCCACTCTGCTAAATGGGGAAAATCAGGCAGTGGTAAAGAACCCACCTGCCAATTCAGGCAGTTCAATCCCTGGGTCAGGAAGATCCCCTGGAGGAGGAAATGGTAATCCATTGCAGTATTCTTGCCTGGAGAATCCCATGGACAGAGGGGCCTGGTGGGCTACGGTCCATAGGGTGGCCAAGAGTCAGACACGACTGAGCAACTCAGCCTGCGGCAACAGCTAGCACCTGTGAGGACTCTTAAGGGAGAGGGTACACTTAGAGCACTTACACAAGCCTGGCCCAAGACCCATGGTTGTTATTATCCTCCCCATAACCAGTCCAATTCCACATCTATTGTTTCACAAGTCTCCACCCAGTGGCTCCACCCCTCGTGAGATTTGCTCTTCCCAGCCCCTCCTGCCTTACCTGTCTGGAGCTTGTTCTAAGCCCTGACTCACAGCAAAACTCTGCAGCTCCCATCAATTACCTCCCTGTCTCTGCCTCCCTCTGTCATTTGTCGGTCCCTTCTGGGAGGGAACTCTTTTTCCTAACACCCAGTACATTTATTCAACAAGAATTTATGGAGGGCCCACTATGTGCCGGGCCCTATTGTAGGCACAGGTGATCATTAGCAACGAACAACGAAAGACCTCACGAACTGAAGGTAGTAAGAGATGTAACCCAGGAAGAGATACCAGTTTGGGTCTCTGGCCTTTCCTTTCCATCCCCATTCTTCTCCCGGACCATGCCTAAATAAATCACACACAGGTACAAAGCAGGAAAAAAGCATTCCAGATCAAAAAATGCTCAGTGGGACTTAGGCACAAGCCGATGACTAAACTGCTGTCCCGCTGAACTGGCAGACTTTGAAGAAGTCTGTGTTAAAACACCCCGAAACACCCGGTTTCCCCACATAGTCACACTGGCCATCAAATCCTCCAGAACAGTATGCGGAACACAACCGGAAAATAAGGTCCTTCATTTACTTATGTCATGAGCGTATCTCAGGTTTTCACGTTCTCACTGCCACATTTTTTGGATGGAGCGTAACTCAGGTGCTCCAGCAGGCATACAAGCAGCAGCTTTGTGTTAAGAGCCCTTGGGGGACTTACTTCCCGGTGGTCCAGTGACTGACTCCACACTCCCAATGCAGGGGGCCTGGGTTCAATCCCTGGTCAGGAAACTAGACATCAGATGCCACAACTAAGACTGGGTGCAGCCCAATTAATAAATACATATTAAAAGAGAGAGAGGATCACTGGAAATGGACTCTGAAAGCCTGTGTTTGAGTGCTGGCTCTGTCAATTACTGAGTGATTGCAGGCATAAAGTTTTTCTCTTGTCTCTATCTTTCAGACAAGCTCTAAGGTCCTCTTAGAGCAGTCTAAGGGCTAGGATCCACCACCATTAACACGAGACTCAGCAGATTCCTTAATTCAACAAGATGAGCCCCCGCCCCCAGATTCCTGGCTGAGCAAGCCAGATGAGGAGCTGTAAACAGCATCCTGAGATGCGCTGACTCCTCCTTTATTTATTTACTCCCTTCCAACTTCAAACCTGAGATTTCCAAGCACAGCTCTGGTAGAAATATTCCTGGGCCACAAGCAAACCTAAAATAGAAGGTATGCAAAAATCTCTGGTGGGCCCATTAGTCTCCCTTCCTCCAACTCAAAAACCATGCCAGACCTTGTCCGTCTCCTTGTCTCCAGACAGAGAGCCTAAAATAAGTCTCCCTGGTAGAAAATGCCTGGTTGGAATGGAAGTGCCTCAAGTTCAGAAGAAATGGCCCCATGGCCACACACCACAGGTCAAGGATTCACCCAGAAATCTTCTCTGAGAAGCGGGAACCTCTGTTCCCACTTCAACTCACTGCCTCTCCCTCCGTGGGCATACAGGCAACCAGGTAAGCCTGGAGGAAGAAAAACATGACCCACATGGCCAACTCACCCTACCTCAAAGAGAGCAGCTGTGCCCCCACTGCCCTCAAGCAAGAAGGCAGGCTCCTGCAGGTTACTGGAACAGGAGAGCCACTAGAGCTACAGGTGACCAATTAGAGGTCCTGTTCCCAGACTGGCAGGTGCTTGGCACACAGTGACATGTGGCTGGAGGGTCAGCTGACAAAACCACCACGACAGTTCTAGAGACCAGTATTCGCTTTAAACGAGAAAGGGACTACCATACTACCATAAGTCTCAAAAATCAAAACCAGACAGGCCCATGGCTTTGATCACAAATACTAAGAATGCCTTTTCTAAAGTCTAAAGACAATTAGGGGCGTTCACCTCCCCTCCCCCACCTGGCCGGCGGGTCCTTTGAAGGCCCCTGGTCTCCGGACAAAACCAGGGATGCAGGCTCCAGGCCCTCCGCTTGGCAGAAATGAACTTTGACTGTTTTACTTACACGTGTACAAAGGCAGCACTGAAAGAGCAGCTTCGAAGTTGGCTGGGTGACCCCCACAGTTCAAAGTCCCTCTCCGCACACCTGTGGGGTAATCTTTTGAGTTTCCCCGGCGCCCTCCGGAACTGGCTATATCCCCTCCAGGTCTACGCCGGCTGGGAGTTTCCATTCTGCACGGAAAGCAAGGCTTCCCGGGTGTCCTTAGCACTTAGGGAGCCCGGCCCGCAGCTCTAGGGTGGGCCTCCAGGCGGGCCCCTCCATTGGACCGCTCAGACCGAGAAAGGTCCAGCACCTCGTAGTGACCCTGTAAAAATGCACCCGGGCTCTGAGTACGCCTTGCCCGATCCCTCGCAGAGCTAAGAGATACATTAATGATCGTTTCGGGTTAGTTAAAACCCACGCAAGCACCTCCCTAGCCTCTTAAATCTTGCCAAACTACAGCACAGACTGAAGGGAAGCAGTTGCAGCGACCATAAAAGTCATCTTAAAAGGCAAGTTGGAAAAAAAAAAAAAAAAACCCGATACGCACTAGTTAGCAAGTCCGTGGTTAGGGGGGCGGTGGCACCAGGGCCGGATCTGTGGGCTCTGCACCTTGCCTGGGGCTGTCCCGTCGGTCCCCAAGTCCCCCGCGCCCACCTGGCAGCCTCGGGGGGCCCCCAATCTGACGCCAGCGATCACACCCCACAGCTCTGTCCAATTAGGAAAATGACCGCGAGGAGACGAAGGGTGGGCGACGAGGAAGGGGAACTGAGACCGACCAAGGAGAGCCGTGGGGACCCGGCCGGACGGCGAGCGCCTTCAACAGGTCTTCGGCCCCGGGGTTGGGGGGGGCGCGGCGGGCCCGGGCGGGCGCCCCACGACAGCCTGGCGGCGCGCCCGGCCCTCCCCCACCCCGGACAGCGTGCGCTGGGGCCCGAGGCGGGCCGGGGCCGGGGGGGCTCCTGGCTGCCCACCGCCCGGGCTGCTGCTGCGCGCCCGCCGCCCGCCTCCACGCGCGCCCGCCGCCTGCTCCTGCCGCCCTCCCTCCGGCTCCTCTCTTTCTCTCTCTCTCTCCCCCTCTCTCTCCCTCTCCTCTCTCTCTCTCGCTCGCTCGCTCGCTCTCCCTCCCTGGAAGAAGGGAATGAGGCAGGGCTGACGTGAAGGGATGCAAAACAGCTCCTCCTAACCCAGCTCGCGGAGGAAGAGAAAGACAGAAAAGCAGCCCTTTTATCTCTCTTTTGTTTTCTCACTTCCTTCCACCCCCCCAACACCCCCCTCTTGTCAGCCCAAGTTTTCTTTTCTCTTTCTACCGCAGAGAGGGTTTTTCTTCCTTTCTTTCTCTTTCTTTCGGTTCAACTCTCCCACTCTCGCTCGCTCGCTCGCTCTCCCTCCCTGGAAGAAGGGAATGAGGCAGGGCTGACGTGAAGGGATGCAAAACAGCTCCTCCTAACCCAGCTCGCGGAGGAAGAGAAAGACAGAAAAGCAGCCCTTTTATCTCTCTTTTGTTTTCTCACTTCCTTCCACCCCCCCAACACCCCCCTCTTGTCAGCCCAAGTTTTCTTTTCTCTTTCTACCGCAGAGAGGGTTTTTCTTCCTTTCTTTCTCTTTCTTTCGGTTCAACTCTCCCACTCTAATTGAAAGCCTGGAGGGGTTTCTCTCTTTTTTTTCCCTTCCCTCTTTTCTTCCTTCTTCCTCCTTTCTTATTTCTCTAAAAGGGTTTTGTTTGCTGTGGGAGTTTCGTTTGAGAATCAAGTCACGCCTTTTTTCCTCCTTTTCTTTCTCTCTCTTTTTTTTCTCCTCAGCAGAAAAGGGGAACAAAGATTAACTGAAGCGGGGGAGAGGGGGAGCATAAGAACCTCGCATGGAAATGGGGGGCCCGGTCCTGCCTGGCACAAAGGGGGCCAGGAGACGCCCTCCCCCCCGTGGGAAGCATGGGACGTCCTCCCGAAGGAGAGTCGGTGGGGGTTGGGGGGACGCAGCCGCGGGTGCTGGGTGCGGGTTCCTTCCGAAGTGCGGGCGGGGGCCGCCGAGCCCGCCCCTCCCCAGCCAGAGGTGGAAGGTTGGGTGTGTTCTTCACTTATATATTTTTAAAGTAGGCAGATGGGCTTGGAGCAAACATCCCCGCAGAGCACTGAACTGTAAAAAGCCTTTGAACAGCTGTTTGCAGAGCCCTGGACGTCCAGACTCGAGGGAGCGGGGCGTACTGCGAGCGCCTGGGCCGGGGTGGAGAAGGGGCTCGGAGGAGCCGCTGGGATCTGGCCCCCGCCGGCTCGCCCTTCGCTGAACCTGGGCCTCCGCCCCCGGGCGCGCTGCTGGGGGGCGCCGAGGCGTGGCCGTTGGCTGTGCCGGGGTCGGGCCCCCGGCTCCTCCCTGCAGGGCCGCAGGGCTTGGCGCAGCTTTGCCTTCCCCCGGCTCCCGACCGTCCTCTAACGTCCAGCCGCTTCTCCACTCCGAGCCCTCGGACCGAACGCGGCAGAGACCCCACGAAGGGTCAGTTATTCATGGGGAGCCTGGGCGTGTTCCCAAGAACCTGCTCTGCCTTCTTCTCCAGAGAAGTGGGGAGAACGGAGGGGAAAAGTTCCCAGAGCAAACTTGGGCCACATGTCTCTTTTGCCCAACTAAGTGCTGAGCACCTGCTGGATGCCTGGCCCTTGGACTGGGGGCTGCTGCCAGGGGCTGAGGAGAAGCCTGAGTCTCCATGGGCCCCCCATGTTTCCGCAGGAAACAATGCGAGAGGAGGCTGTGGCTCCGGACCAGGTCACCGGGAGGAAGGAGAGCCTGAATCCTCTCCCCTCCCTCCGCTCTTCCTTCCCCTTCTCTTCCTTCCTCCCGGCTGCGTCTCCTTGGCTCCACCCCTTCTCCTCATCAATTCCTCCCACACTTCCCTGCTCTCCCTGGCTTTTCACTGGAGGGTCCCTTCTCCCAGCGAGGAGCAGATGCTGAGCCCCATTGTCCCCCCCCCCCACCGCGCCCCCACTCACACACAGGACCTGCCACTCTGCACCCCTCCCCCCAGCCCGCAGGCCTGGGCCTTTAGACACTGGAGCCCCAAGGCCACTGCCCCTCACCCCACCCTAAACCAGCTCCCGGTGCTGTGAGCAATGACTCTAGTCACTCAGAACATGATTTGTTTCTGACGGAGTGAGAAAACAGTAGCCTGGAACTTGCTTTAGCAAGGAGGACTCCGTGGTTTTTAATATCACGGCAACTGAGCCCTGGATGACCCCAGAGCATCCATCCCTCACCCATTCTGCCCTCTTAATGGGGTGTCCAGGGAGCCACATTTCTGTCATCTTAGAGGCTGCTTAGTGCACCCAAATTATTTCCTCCAAATAAACACCACTGACAGTGGAGCATTCGGGTAACCTATGCTTACTGAATACCTACTCTGTGCCCACTACATGCTGGGTGCTAAGGACCTAACAACCATCAGTGCCTGTTGTCGTCACTTAGGCTTTAGACTGGCAGGGGAAGAAACCAGAAGACAGGCAACCACAGTGCTGCATGTTACACGTAAGGATGAACCAAGGAAGCACCTAGAAAAGGGGTGCTTGGACTAGGATGGTCAGGGGTGGCTCCTGGAGGAACTTATATCTAGATGTCTAGGTGAATGCATGTGATGGCACAGCCTGTCTGAAGGTGCCAAGCTGAGAGAGCACATTCTTCTGGATTCTTGAAGCCTCCACAAATACTGGCTGCAGTGGAGAGTACAGTGGCAGAGCAGGGACACACGGGCTGGGGAGGGGCAGGATAGCAGGGAGATTTTAAATTTTTTGCCTCTCCCACTTGCTCACATCATGAACTTGGGTGGTTAATAGCCTTAGTTTCCATCTTTATAAGATGAGGGTAAGAAGACCTATGGGCTTCCCTGGTGGCTCAGTCAGAAAGACTCCTCCTGCAATGCAGAGGACTGCCTGGGTCTGTCTGGGTTCGATCCCTGGGTTGGGAAGATCCCCTGGAGAAGGAAATGGCAACCCACTCCAGTATTCTTGCTGGGAAATCCCATGGAACGAAGGAGGCTGGTGGGCTTCAGTCCATGGGGTCTGAAAAGTTGAACACAACTAAGCGACTAAACCACCAAGAAGACCTATGGGCCGCAGAAATGGTGTTTTATGTTTAAGTGTCCAGGTTGACTTGCTACATATTCCTGGGCCAGTTGACCTCTCTGAATGTAAGTTTTCTCATCCGTGAAATGGGGTAAACACAACTGACTCACAGGGTTTCTATGAGGCTTAAAAAAGCCTGTGCCCAGCTCAGCATCTGGGACATAAGCTCCAATACATAATAGCTTTTATTCATTGTCATTATGTGTTAGGGAGTGACAGGAGGTGCTCTTACTAACTGAAGATTTATGTTAAGGGTTGCAACTTGAGTGAGTCACCATACCTGAAATGTGATGAACTGGCTGTGGAGAGAGCATTCCTTCGGAGATGCCCTGTGTCCTCATGGGTGGCTGGGATTGGGGATCACCTACATCCAACCAGGATGGCCAGGGTGTCAACTCAGGAATGAGACCAGAATGTGACAACTGTGGTTACCAAGGCCTGGCCTGATGGGTGGAGATGTTGCCTGCCTGAAGAGCAAATAGGAACAGAGGAGAGTGAGCCTTGTAAAAATCCCAGAGAGCCCCTAGGAGTAGGTGCCTGGCTGTTTGCTCAGTGGAGAAAGTAGACCGAGAAGTTCACACTGGGGAGAAGAAACGGAGAGAGAGCGACTTTTGACTCCTCTAGAGCCCATATTAAGTCTCTTGAAATCTTATAGCGCATTGCTTGGGTTCCTCATTCTCCAGGCAACCTGCAAATGAACTTGGCATCAGCAACCTGCCCCCTGGATCCAGGCAGACACCAGGGTTCCAGTTCCTGCGTCGTAAACCTTTTGCACTTCTACTATTTCTTTATGACACAAGTTCATTGTGAGAGAATTTGATAACCAGCTAAGCACATCTGAAAAAGAACTCCTGTAGAGACATTACAGTTTGGTATATAACCTTGGACATTTTATAGGCACACATCTGACATAAATGCATAGTAATAAAACTATGCAATGTAAATATTGTTAACCAGATGAATGACTATACATGTAAATATATTATTTTAAGAAAATTAACAAAAATGACATAATGATATTCCTACCAAATAGCAACCACTTTTACTTGATAATATGTCACAGATATCTTCCCCTGTCTGTAAACATCCATTGTCATTCTTAACAAATGGTATTTTCCCATAGCATGTGTTTTTTTTTCTTGTTTAAAAACAAAGCCCTGGACTTGCAGGATATTCCCAACTTTCCACTTTTATGGACCTGCTGTGATAAACATACTGTACAGTCAGTCACCTTTGTGCCAGATAAATGTCATATTCTGGTCATCATTTTACAGCTGAGGAGACCGAGGCACAGAAAAGTTTAAAAGCTTTCCAAGAAAAAAAACTTTCCAAGGTCACAGCCATGGAGTGACTGAGCCAGAATTTGCAGCCAGAGTTTCTAGGTGGGAGTTCCTTTCAACATCTCTGTTTTCTTCTTTTCTTTCGCATATCCCCTCCTCATGTGTGTATGCGCGTGTTAGTCTCTCAGTCATGCCTGACTCTGTGACCCCATGGACTGTAGCCCACCAGGCTCCTCTGTCCATGGGATTCTCCAGAATTCTCTGGAGTGGGTAGCCATTCCCTTCTCCAGGGGACCTTCCCGACCCAGGGACCAAACCAGCATCTCCTGCATTGCAGGTGGATTCTTTACCATCTGAGCCACCAGGGAAGCCCATCCGCTCCTGACACTTCCCTGTTTTCTCTCCCAGATCACCTCCCTGCAAGAACCTGTCTGGGCAGTGACCCACTTCCTTCCCTGACACCTGAGTAGCTTCAGTAATAGCCGTCTCCTAGGGTTGTGGGCAGGCATGAAAGCGGGTGCTGCATGACACGTGACGTGTGATACTTCATTTGGTAAACGGTGAGGCCTGTGTGAATGACCGTGAGGAAAGTACTCGCAAGGGCCTACGCTCACAGACACCACCACCTTTAGCCGAGTCCCCTGATCCTCCAAACCCAGGAAGGAAGCCTTCAGATTCACTCACACGAGAGAGAAAGAAATCAGCTGTTCCGATGCAGAAGCAGTAAAGGAAGCCTCCCCTGGGCTTTTCAGGAGCCCCACGGCTGGAATGGGAGGGAATATTTGTTAGTATACAGTTTATTAATGGGAGGATGCAGTCATGTCACAGACCTTCAAGAATGTTCATAACATGTCTGAAATCTCGGAAAATCTGAGGAATCTAGTAAGCCAAATAAAGGGATGAAGCACAGCTCTTCAGGGTTCCAATTGACGTATTCACCAGAGTAACTGCTGGGAGATCAGCAGATGATTATTAAAATTTGTTGCTTTCATTGGCAGAACCAAACAACCATTAAAAATTTATATCAAGGACTTCCCTGGTGGTCCAGTGGCTAAAGCTTCGTGCTCCTAATACAGGGGCCCTGGATTCCATCCCTGTTCACCGAAGTAGACACCACATGCCGTGACTAAAAGATCCTGCATGCCGCCACTAAGACCCGTACAGCCAGATAAAGAAATATTTTTATAAATACTATATATCTTTTTGCCTTTTCATACTGTTCATGGGGTTCTCAAGAATGCTGAAGTGGTTTGCCATTCTCTTCTCCAGTGGACCACGTTTTGTCAGAACTCTCTCCACCATGACCAGTCCCTTGGACCGCAAGGAGATCAAAGCCATCAGTCCTGAAGGAAATCAACCTTGAATATTCAATGGAAGGATTGATGCTGAAGCTGAAGCTCCAATACTTTGGCCACCTGATTTGAAGAGCTGACTCATTGGAAAAGACCCTGATGCTGGGAAAGACTGAAAGGCAGGAAGAGAAGGGGGATGACAGAGGATGAGATGGTTGGATGACATCACTGACTCAATGGACATGAGTTTGAGCCAGCTCTGGGAAACGGTGAAGAACAGGGAAGCCTGGTGTGCTACAGCTCATGGGATCACAAAGAGTTGGTCACAACTGAGCAACTGAATAATATAATATATATGTATATATACATATATATATATCGTGACTTTGCAATGTCTAATATTCTGTTTTGAGAATCAGACCTCCCCACTGGATGGATTCCAGTCAATAGAAGATGCAAGACCCTGAGGACAGATCTTCAAGGGGTTTCAGAGAGCAGAGGCAAACCTTGAATTCCTGAAAGGATGGGATGTAGGAGATGGCAGGAGGACCAGAGCTGGAGAGTCACTGAGAACTAAGTCAGGGACCAGAATCCTACAGAAGTTGTATTGGGCAGCAGCTCAAAATTCTCAGAAGTGTAGTGGCAATTTAGGGAGACTCAGGGGGGACCTCCCTGGTAGCTCAGCTGGTAAAGAATCCTCCTGCAATGCAGGAGACCCTGGTTCAATTCCTGGGTCAGGAAGATCCCATGGAGAGCGGATAGGCTATACCCACTCCAGTATTCTGGCCTGGAGAATTCCATGGACTGTATAGTTCATGAAGTCTCAAAAAATCGGACACAGCTACACGGCTAAACAACTTTCGGGGTTTGTAAGAAAAACCCAAAGAAAGCAAGTCTTTGTAGCTAGATAGATGGGATAAGCATCTGACCTTTGTGCATCCTTTTTCAGGGAATGAGGCTAGGGTGAAACTTCCCATCCCCCTTATGACTAAGGGTGCATAGTTGTGTGGCTTTATTCCCATCATTGTTTGGACCAGTAAATTAACTGGCCTTATTTGCATAAATATAAGTCTAAAAATAAGCTAAAAGAAACATGGGCCACCTACCATAAACAGGAAACTGCTAGCTTCACTAAACAGTTAAAAACACATAAATACATAAAAACCACAGTGATGACATGTACTGCTATGAGAAGGCTGATGGATCAAAGCCTGGAAAATAATTTGATATTGTAAGTCAAGAGAAGTTGAAAAAGTTTATGTCTTTTGATTAATAACTTTAGTTCTAGAAATCAATTGGAGGGGGAGTCATCAGTGTGGACAAAGATGTGAGTTAAGGATGTTTATAAAAATATTATTTATGTTGGCAAAAATTACAGCCAATAAAAAGGAAAAGGACAGAAGAAGAAAGGAAATAACCCAAGTATTCAACAGCGAGGAAATGTTTAAAGAAGTTACGGCATGCATGTTTGATGTAACTGCATTGCTATTAAAAGCCATGTTTTTGAAGAATATTTAATGACCTGAAAAATGTTTCTGATGTAGTGAGATACAGAATCGCATACGCAATTGTAGTCTTTCCCAGTTTTGTATATACATATATATTGAATATTTATCCTGAAAAGTACATATAAAAACTTGGAAGGAAATACAAACAAGTTTAAAAGTTACTTGTAGGACTTCCCTGATAGTCTGGTGGTTAAAACTTCTGTTGCAGGGAGCATGGGTTTGATCCGTGGTTGGGGAACTAAGATTCTGCATGCCACACAGTGTGGCCAAAAATTTTAAAGATAAGTAAAAATTAATAAAAAGTTATATGTGTTTGTTGGACTATTAGATAATTTTTATTTTCTTCTTTGTCTCAAAATATTTGTCAAATTTCTATAATATTATTTTAAACAATAACCTTTATATTTAGAGAGCAAGACTTGGGTTTCTCATTTATTCTACAGTCAATAGTGAAAAGACCCAGGCAAGGCCTTCGAGGATCTTCCAGTTTGCAGGAGAAATAGCCAAGCAAATAGGGACAGGAAGTTACACTACAGAATGCAATTATTCCTCCTCCCCTGGAAACTTTTGAAGACCTAGGAGGAAAGAGGAACCAAGCATTTTGGTTGCTGATGATTTGGGCTCTGGGTTGAATAGACCATCTATTGTGAAAGTGTATTGTGCAAAAAGAGAATGGGGCTTTTTGTGAAGGGAGATAAAGAGGGTGTAGGCTGGGAACTGGGAGGGTGGGGGAGGAGGAGGCAGGCCTGGAAGCGGGGTGAGTGGACTGTGAGCAGAGCTGTCCTGAAGGTCCCCCTAAGTCATCCTCCCCAGCCTTCACCTGGGTCCCAGAGTCCAGGGCTCGCAGATTACCTGGCTTTACGTTCTTAACAGGGCCTCAGTAAATGCTCTGTCAGTGTTTATCGTCCATAAGAACGATGAATGAATGAGCACATAACATCAGGGATCACCCTCATGAATTTCCTTTAAGGCATTAATTAAACATGTCTGAAGAAGAAAGACTCCATTGTGAAACCACAATGATGAGCGAGGCTGGAGGGGAACTGAACGTCTCCTCCACCAAGGCAGCAAGGTATGTTTGTGCGTGAGCGTACACACGTGTGTCTGCAGGTCTGCTTTAGCATCAGGAGGGACCTGGGTTCAAATTTGAATGTGGCATTAAGTGGAGTCTGAGGAGCTCTTGGTTATGGCGACTTGCAAGCTGTATGACCTTGTTTTCAGTCGCTGAGTCAGGTCCAACACTTTGCGACTCCGTGGACTGCAGCACGCCAGGCTTCCCTGCCTGACCTTGGCCAGACTCAGTTTCTAAATGCTTCACTATCATACCTAGAAAATGGGGCTTAGGACAACCCATTCTTGGAGACCAAATAAGCTAGTCCAGATAGGATAATGCTGTGTAGACAGCAAACACTTTGCAAACAGATCGAGCTATTAATGCCAATATTATTACTTGTAAACCCCGAGGCATCGCCCTTTGGCAGGGATTGGAGAAGGGTGCCTTAGGCTGATGGCTTGGCTGATGGCTTTGCTGTGTTCTTTCTTCGTACAGGAACTCTTTTTGATCCTTTATTTTGGTCTTTTGCCTGTATTCTTCACTTCATAACAAATATTTATTGAGAACCCACAATGTGCTGGCTATCCTTACAGGTCTTCCAGGTAACCAAGGGTGGCAAATGTGACTAGTGATGACTTCTGCACAAATAGAAGAGGGGTGCCCAACTTTTCTCTTTGAGAAAAAAGGTGATGTTTAAACTGAGTCTTGAAAGTGGGAAGCTGCTCAGCATAGCGAGAGGGACAGGACTGTGAGCAAGGAACAGACTTTAGGAAGTTACTTAACCTCCCCGGGGCACCATTTCCTGCTCTGAAGAATCCTGCTTGGCCTCAGAATGAGACAATACATTCAAAGCACCCAGCACAGTGCCTGGCCTTTAGTGGATATGAAAAAAGTCAGTCCTTTGTCTCCTCTGTATCAAAATCACTTCCTCTTTGAAGCTTACTTCCTGTTCACATTTTGTTCTTTTCCCCAGTTCCTGAAGATATACTGACTTTTGGCTTGGGCTGTAAGTTACTCAGCCTGTTTCCCAGGATCCAGAAAATAACTTTAAAAGTGGATCACAAAGAAAAGCCCAATGAATTCAAAGTACAAATGTCATGTGGATCATATCCTTTGTTCACAATATGCTAACAGTAGAAATTATTGTTAGAAATTGACTATTTAAAATTCTCCCAAATAAGCGTTTGGATAAAGGAGAAAATCAGGAATGAAGTGGAGTTTGTGTGTGTGAGCTTCACTGCCTTTATTTTTATTTTTATTTTTGTATGTGAATACAGTTTTCTTTGGGAGAGGGTGTGTGTGTCTAACTTTTTTTTTTTTTTGAAGTGTAGTTGATTTACAATATGATGTTAGTTCAAGGTATACCACACAATGATTCAGTTATATATACTAGGAGTTGTGTTAATTTAGAAAGATAAAGAGTCACACCTAGGAAAACCAACAGTATGTACACAAAGCTTTACTCAAAATTTTATTTAGTTTTTAAAGTGATTTTACTATTAAATCCAGAGAAATTTAAACAAGCAAAATACTCATTAAATAGTTTAGAAATACATGAAAACAAAACCCCAAATAAAGATGAGGAAGAGATCAGGAAAAAAAAAAAATAGAGAAACAGTACATAACACGTACATCCTTGAGTTCATCCTTTATGTAAAAAACGAGATCTAAATAATACAATGGACAAATATACTGAAGGAAAAAACAGAAATAAAACTTAGGGTGAAAAGGTAGAAATGACAAAAAATAGACTTAAAAAATATAAAAGAATATGTGAGATTTTAGACAAATTTGAATACTTCTGAGATAATTTTCTGGGGGAAAAAATAGAGAAGTTTCTCTGACAGAAGCAGAAGCAGAAAATTTAAGCCACCTCCTCCAGCTTCTGTTCAAAATCAGCGGACAGGCGTCTGCCCCTGACCAGCTTTCCGAAACTGCACTTTTTCTCGGCAGCATTTCGCACCATCTGATATGACATATGCCTAATTGCTTACTTGTTTCCCTTCTCTCTCCACTAGAATACCAGCTTCCTAAGAAGAGAGAACTTTAATGTATTTAATTAAAGTTTTTATTTCGAGCTAATCGTGATTTTTTTTTTTTAAATAAGCTTTATATTTTGAGATGATTGTACGAAAACTATCTGGGAATTCCCTGGCAGGCTAGTGGTGAGGACTCACGCTTTCACTGGCGTGGCTTGGAGTTCAATTCCTGGTGGAGGAACTAAGATCCCACAAGCCGAGAGGAGCTGTCAAAAGAAAAAAAAAGAAAGCTATTTTACTTGCTGCTGTATCCCTATGCACAAATCTGGGCCTGCAGCATATCAGGCACTTGAAATAAATGCTAGTTTAATGAATAAACAAATTGAGGAAGAATTTAAGACAGATATCAAAAATGCTGTGCCCCAAAGTTGTCAGTTCAAATGGTTTTGCTGGGGAAGAGGGTTTATCTTCTAAAGTTTTGAAGCATGGGATATATAAACTAATCCAGAATATAGCATTTTCTCCATGAAGAAATCTATAATTTTTTTTCCTAAGGTTAAAAGAAAAGATGACTAGGGAGAGACATTTTTTATGCCTAGTGCAAAGGCTAAATGATGTAAAGATGGAAAGGTCAATTTAATTTACAGGCTTAATGAAAATCCAAATGTGATTTTTAACTTTTCAAAAAAAAGGAAAAGATTATAAAATTCATTAACTCATTTAGCAGAATAAAGAGATAGAATTTCAACGAAAGTTTTGTAAAATGAGAGTGAGGATGAGGGAATAGAACTTCTAGCCACAAAACATATTAGGAAATTGTGATGTTTAAAATTGTGTGGTATGAGGACAAAAATTTGTAGTTGTCTTAGTAGCTTAAAATAGGACTTTTAGAATGAGACAATGATACACATGTAATGTGTGATAAAGTACCATCGTCAGGAAAAGAAAGGTAATTTAGAAAATTATTTTGGGCTAACTGGCTGGCAATTTGGGAGAAAAATTGTATCCTCATCTCACATAATACAACAAATATATTTTATTTGGACATAATAATAGCAATAATAATAAAGACCAAATGTAAAAATATTGTGAGGGAAAGAAAATAGTTTCAAACACCTGGAGAAGAAATGACTCCCTAAGCTTAGAACCAAAGGGAGAAATCAAGGAAAAAGAGAACATTTTTGGTTGTATAAATAAGTCAAAATTACATGGTAAGAAAACAAAAATTATCTCTAAATGATATATTGGGGATTTTCTGTTTGTTTTTGAAAAATACATATTTATTTATCTGTGTCGGTCCCAGTTGCAGCATGCAGGATCTTCGTTATGTCATGCGGAATCCTCCTTGTGGCACAGGGACTCTAGTTGTAGTTGTAGCTTAGTTGCTCTGAGGCATCTGGGATCTTAGTTCCCTGGTCAGGGATCGAACCAGACACTGTCCCCTGCATTGGAAGGCAGACTCTTAACCAGTGGACCACCAGGGAAGTCCCTCTAAAATGTACTGTTAAGCAAAGAAGGCAAGTTGCAGTTAGTATGATGTTCACATGAAGAAAAATGTACATAAAACTGTGTATTTTTGTAAATGTATTAAGTGTGTAAATACCCAGAAGGTGGTCAGGATGAATATACACAAACTGATAGCATTTGGAGTGGGCTAGCAGTGGCCACAGGACTGGAAAAGGTCAGTTTTCATTCCAGTCCCAAAGAAAGGCAATGCCAAAGAATGCTCAAACTACCGCATAATTGCACTCATCTCACACGCTAGTAAAG
Organism: Aepyceros melampus; assembly: GCA_006408695.1. NCBI lineage: Eukaryota > Metazoa > Chordata > Mammalia > Artiodactyla > Bovidae > Aepyceros > Aepyceros melampus. The sequence goes on from SJXQ01008655.1 coordinate 202,122, forward strand.
TAATAGTCAAAATTCTCCAAGCCAGGCTTCAGCAATACGTGAACCGTGAACTTCCAGATGTTCAAGCTGGTTTTAGAAAAGGCAAAGGAACCAGAGATCAAATTGCCAACATCTGCTGGATCATGGAAAAAACAAGAGAGTTCCAGAAAAACATCTATTTCTGCTTTATTGACTAGCCTTTGTGTGGATCATTACAGACTGCGGAAAATTCTGAAAGAGGTGAGAATACCAGACCACCTGACTTGCCTCTTGAGAAAGCTGTATGCAGGTCAGGAAGCAACAGACAGAACTGGACATGGAACAACAGATGGGTTCCAAATAGGAAAAGGAGTACGTCAAGGCTGTATATTGACACCCTGCTTATTTAACTTCTATGCAGAGTACATCATGAGAAATGCTGGGCTGAAAGAAGCACAAGCTGGAATCAAGATTGCCGGGAGAAATACCAATAACTTCAGATATGCAGATGACACCACCCTTTTGGCAGAAAGTGAAGAGGAACTAAAAAGCCTCTTGATGAAAATGAAAGAGAAGAGTGAAAAAATTGGCTTAAAGCTCAACATTCAGAAAATGAAGATCATGGCATCCGGTCCCATCACTTCATGGCAAATAGATGGGGAAACAGTGGAAACCGTGGCAGACTTTATATTTTTGGGCTCCAAAATCACTGCAGATGGTGATTGCAGCCATGAAATTAAAAGACGCTTACTGCTTGGAGGGAAAGTTATGACCAACCTAGATAGCATATTCAAAAGCAGAGACATTACTTTGCCAACAAAGGTCCGTCTAGTCAAGGCTATGGTTTTTCTAGTGGTCATGTATGGATGTGAGAGTTGGACTGTGAAGAAAGCTGAATGCCGAAGAAATAATGCTTTTGAACTGTGATGTTGGAGAAGACTCTTGAGAGTCCCTTGAACTGCAAGGAGATCCAACCAGTCCATTCTAAAGGAGGTTGGTCCTGGATGTTCATTGGAAAGACTAATGCTGAGCTGAAACTCCAATACTTCGGCCACCTGATGCGAAGAGTTGACTTATTGGAAAAGACTCTGATGCTGGGAGGGATTGGGGGCAGGAGGAGAAGGGGACGACAGAGGATGAGATGGCTGGATGCCATCACGGACTCGATGGACATCAGTTTGGTGAACTCCAGGAGTTGGTGATGGACAGGGAGGCCTGGCATGCTGCAATTCATGGGGTTGCAAAGAGTCAGACACGACTGAGTGACTGAACTGAACTGAACTGAACGGGACATTTCATTTATTTGAACTGTAAGGGTTTTAATATCATACAATAAGAGCTCACTCACTTTGTTGTTGTTCAGTTGCTAAGTCATGTCCAACTCTTAGCGACCTCAGGGACTGCAGCATGCCAGGCTTCCCTGTCCTTCAGCATCTCCCTGAGTTTGCACTAACTCATGTCCATTGAGTTGGTGCTACCATCCAACTATCTCATCTTCTATCGCCCCCTTCTCCTCCTCATACTCATAAATCACTTGTATAGTTTTAAAAGAAAAAGTGATGACAAAACTAAAAAGAGAGTGTTGAATATGTTTAATACCTTAAAAAATTACATGAAGATATTTTTAGGTAAATGATTTTTTAAACTGTAAAATCCCAATAGACAAATCATTAAAAGTTACGTGAGTCAGGTGACTGAACAGAAAATACCAGAAACAAAACTAGAAGAAAATGTTTGCACTCATGTCATTTAAATAAATCCAGAGTGAAACCTGCCACTGAAGATTAGGATTCCAACTTCTCTTCTGGACCAAGGACCTGCTCAATTTTGGGAAACAGGCAGCTTAGGGGAATCTGCAGCAGAGGGGAGAACGGGAGACCCAACTTAAATTCTCTCAACTGGACATTTTGTTGGTGTTGGATGCTAACCCTTTCCTCTGGGGTGGCTGGTCCTACTTTACCTACTTGCCTTTTCTGCAAGAGAGTGCGATTCAGGGAGAAAGGAAGCAGAGAGCTGGTGGGATAGCCTAGTCTGCAGACAAAACGGGGGATATTTAGACTAGTGCCCTCGTGCAAGTGCCCTTCTTAGGGACTGAGCTCCAGAGCTTGGGGGAGAGGTTAGCTTTAGGGCTTCCTCAAGCTGAGAAGAAACCATGGGAAGAGTGAGCAGGACTGATGAACACAAAGGGACTTTGAAGCACTTGGGGTAGAGTGGAAACCCTCACTTTTACCGTTGGGACCTTCTCTTTTGCTATTTAGATCCTCAGCACTGGATCCACTCTTGAGCCACACAAGTCTACACTGTGTGGGCCCACGCACACTGGAGCTGCTTGTGGACCTGCCCATGGTGACCTCTTTTGCTGCATCGGTATAACTTGGGTTTCTCCTTGGAAAAAAGCTATGACAAATCTAGGCAGCATACTAAAAAGCAGAGACATTCCTTTGCCAACAAAGGTCCATCTAGTCAAAGCAATGGTTTTTCCAGTAGTCATGTATGGATGTGAGAGCTGGACCATAAAGAAGGCTGAACGCTGGAGAATTGATGCTTTTGAACTGTGGTGCTGGAGAAGACTCTTGAGAGTCCCTTGGACTGCAAGGAGATCAAACCAGTCAATCCTAAAGAAAATCAACCCTGAATATTCATTGAAAAGACTGGAATTGAAGCTGAAACTGCAATACTCTGGCCACCTGATGCGAAGAGCTAACTCATTTGTAAAGACCCTGATGCTGGGAAAGATTGAAGGCAGGAGAAGGGGCAACAGAAGACGAGATGGTTGCATGGCATCACCAACTCAAAGGACATGAGTTTGAGCAAATTCCAGGAGATAGTGAAGGACAGGGAAGCCTGGTGTGCTGAAGTCCATGGCATCGCGAAGAGTCGGACGTGACTTAGCGACTGAACAACAACACAACCTGGGTTGAAACCCAGCTCTGCCTGCTACCTACTTGACACTGGGAAAGTAATCTAACCTTCCTGAACTCATTTTTCACTTTTTAAAAAGCATTCTTTATTCATTATTATTATGATTTAATTTATGAGTTGTTTGGCTGTGTCAAGTTTCAGTTTTGGCACGTGGGATCCTCCTTGTGGCATGTGGGATATTTTGTTGCAGCTTGTGGGTGTCTCTAGCTGTAGTGTGTGGGCTTAGTTGCCCTGCAGTCTCTGGGATCTTAGTTCCTCAACCAGGGATCGAACTTGTGTCCCCTGCATTGGAAGGCAGATTCTTAACTACTGGACCACTAGAGAAGTCCCCACTTTTCTAAATGAAAGGCCAAAACAGAGCTGTGCTCAGGGTGTGCGGAGGGTTGAATGAGACCGTGAAGCATCAGAACCGGGTCAGAGAGAGAAAAGAGCTAGCAAACGATAGGAGGTCCACTGTCCGCTAAAGGCCCGGCCTCTTAGAGCAGAGCGCAGGTCATGGATCTGAGCTCGTGCGTGGCACGGCTGCTGCCCATCTCTACTTACACGTGCTCTTCGCGTGCCACTTGTCCGCAACAGACAAGTCTCCATGCCTAACCTGTCCCACACACTGGGCTCCTGTCAACGGCTCTGCATCCCAGGCCAGCCGGAAACCTGGCTTTCGTGCTAAGTCTCTTCGGTTGAGTCTGACTCTTTGCCACTCCATGGACTGTAGTTCACCAGGCTCTTCTGACCATGGGATTTCCCAGGCAAGAATCCTGGAGTGGGTTTCCATTTCTTCCTCCAGGGGATCTTCCCAAGCCAGGAATGGAATCTGCATCTCTTATGTCTTTACCACTAGTGCCACCTGGGAAGCCCAGAAACCTGGCACTCCTCTTTAAACCTCAGTGCCCCTCAATGCCCAAGACACGTGGATTCCACCGTGGAAATACCTTTCAGGGATTCATTACCATACTCGCACAAGTCTGATTTGGCTGCTAGTATTCCCCTCCTCTGTAACAGTCTTCTTTTTAGTATTTTTATTTATTTACTTATTTGGCTGCACCAGGTCCTAGGTGTGGCACACAAGATCTTTTAGTGGTGGGATGTGGGATCCTTAGCCTGGCATGCGAACTCCTAATTGTTACAGCCTTCTAATTACTCTCTCTGCATCTACCCTGGACTCCTCAGAGCCATTCTTTTAAAAAAAAAAAAAACATCCTCTTGATGGCTTACAGCCTTTTAATCGCTTCCTGCTGGCCTTAGGATAAATCAAAATAAATAGTAAAAATTACTGAGCAATCACATTGTTCCCTCACTGTCTGTGGGGATTTGTTTCCATGATGCTCAAGTCTCATATACAAAATGGCATGGTTTTGCATATAACCAGTTTCCCTGGTGGGTCAATCGGTAAAGAGTTTGCCTGCCAGGTAGGAGACCTAGGTTCACTCCCTGGGTTGAGAAGACTCGCTGGAGAAGGAACTGGCATCCCACTCCAGTATTCTTGCCTGGAGAATCCCATGGACAGAGGAGCCTGGTGGGCCATAGTCCATGGGGGTCACAAAGAGTCAGACACGACTGAGAGACTAATACTTTGCATATAACACAAGCACATTCGCCTCTGTACTTTAAGTCATCTGTAGATTACTTGTAATATCTAAGAAAATGTGAAATCTATCCAAATAGTTATCAATACAAAGTAAAAGCTATGTAAATAGTCACTGGGTTGACAAATTCAAGTTTTGTTTTTCGGAACTTTCTGGGTTTTTGTTTTTGTTTTTTTTTTCAAATATCCAAGGTGGATTGAATCTGGGAATGCGGAAGCTGGAGCTATGGAAGGCCAGCTGTGTTGTGTGCCAGGCGCTGTGTTAAATGTTACACTTTATTTATCTCTTTCAACTCTGGAAACCCTGCTAGGTAAATACCTAACAGTATGCCAGGTCACCTTCAACAAGTTACTTTAGTGACTCAGTTTCATTATCTGCTAAGTGGTAATACCTTATCTCTTAGGAATATTGTGAGGATTAAATTAGTTATGTCCTGTAAAGTTCTTGGAAAAAATGCCTGGCTTGTATTAAGTGCTTATTAAATTCAGCTAGGTGTTGGAGAAGATGCCCCATTTGCAGCTATGAAAACGGAAACAGAGAGGTTAAGAAACTCACCCAAGGGACTTCCAGGTGGTCCAGTGGCTAAGACTCTGTGCTTCCTGGGTTCGATCTCTAGTCAGGGAACTAGATCCTACATGCTGCAACTAAAGATCCTGCATCCCCCAACAAACATTGAAGATCGTGAGCGCTGTGACTGAGACTCAGTGCAACCAAATAAATAAGTATTAAAAACAGAAGAAAAGATATTCACCCAAGGCCCCACAGACAGTAAATGACCCCATCAGGATTCTACCCAAGCTTCTTGAGGCCCATCCCTGAGCTGTCTTCAAGGAGACTCGCAGGCCATTTCCTGTTACTCACTGTCCTCTTCCAAAGTCCCCCCACCTGCTGTGCTGACTGGCAGCCCCTAAATGCACCTCAGTTCCCCACCTGTGTCCTTCACGTGCTGTCCCGTCTCTTATGGGCCTTTGTCTTCTCCAGGAGGCCCTCCCTGGACACCAGATCAGGCTGTTGCAGGCGTGCATGCTCAGTCACTCAGTCATGTCTGATGCCTTATGATCCCATGGGCTGCAGCTCACCAGGCTCCTCTGTCCATGGAATTTCCCAGGCAACGATACCCCCAGCTTCTGCTCCTCCTAAATGTGCAGTGGCTATAGTGGCGACTGCCAGAGCATGTAGGCAGACCCTCCTTGCCCTCAAGGGATGGGGTGTGCTGGCCCAGCGGTGTTTCTTTTCTTCTTCTAGGCTTCCTATGTGGCTCAATGGTAAAAGAATCTGCTGGTCAATGCAGGAGATGTAGGTTTGATCCCTGGGTCAGGAAGATCTCTTGGAGGAGGAAATGGCACCCCACTCCAGTATCCTTGCCTGGGAAATGCCACAGACAGAGGAGCCTGGTGGGCTACAGTCCATGGGGTTGCAAAAAGTCAGACATGACTGAGCGTGCACGTATTATTGCAGGAAAGATAGTGGGGCCCAAGAGGTTGGTCACATCTGTGTCTGGGAACGGCTGCCAGGAATGGGTTCTTGGCTTCCCACAGGAAAGAATTTAAGAGAGAGCTACAGAAAAGTGAAAAAAGGTTTATTCAGGGAGAAAACACACTCCATAGACAGAGTGTGGGCCATCTTGGAAGGCAAGAATGGCAAGAGACCTCTGGGTATGGGGTTGTCAGTGTTTATAGGGGTGGGTTATTTCATAGGCTAATGAATAGGAGCTGAAGCTCCAATATTTTGGCCACCAGATGCGAAGAGCCGACTCATTGGAAAAGACCCTGATGCTGGGAAAGTGAAGGCAAAAGGAGAACGGGGTGGCAGAGATGAGATGGTTAGATAGCATCATCAACTCGACAGACATGAATTTGAGCAAACTCCAGGAGACAGTGGACAGAGGAGCCTGGCTTGCTGCAGTCCATGGGGTCGCAAAGAGTTGGACAGCACCTAGTGACTGAACAGCAAGTGGGAGGAGTACTCCAGCTATTTTGGGGAATGGGGTGGGGATTTTCAAGCATTGGGCCACCGCCTGCTTTTTGGCCTTTATTATGGTCCTGGCATCTGTGGGTGTGTCATTTAATGTTTTGATGTGTTACAATGAACATATACTGAGCACCATCTGGGACCTAGCTGGTTCTAATCAGCTTATGGCATGTCCTTGGGCTATGCCATTCTTTCAAAGGTTGTACCCTGTCCCCTTCCTGTCTCATTCTGTCCCTCTCATCGGCCCATCCCCCCACTTCTTGGCAACACTTTGCACATTAGCAGTTATTGAATTGATCATTACACTGTGTTTCCTGTCTGTCTTCCCTGGCTTGCGGTGAGGGTGGGACCACGTCTATCTTAAAACCTCCAGTGCTTAATCAGTACTTATAGAATGAATGAATGAACCCCAGAGATCTCAATCATCCTTGTCAAGTAGGTGCTGCAAAGCTCTTTTCTAAGAGGGACGCTGGCAATGAGGGGAAATTTGATTGAAGACCCAAGCCAGGGAGAGGGGACTCATTGGTACAAGGGACTGTGGGGGCCAAGTGGAAAGAGGTATCAAAGCATAGAAGGAAACAAAGTCAGGGTCAGCATCTTGCTCCAGTGCCAAAGCCAGGGGTCTGAGTGGGGAAAGCTGACTGGAGAGGCACATGATAAGTGCCCCCAAAATGAGGGCCATTCCTATTAATAAAATAATAATCTGCATGGAGCTCCTGAGAAAGGTTGTTTTATTTAGAAAAATGAAAAGGGAAGAAAAGGGAAGTAACATGAACCAAAATACAGAGAAAGTGCAAAGCATTTGTGTATGGTCAGAATGGTGGGAACTAGGGTGTAACCATGGAAAAATTCTGGGTGCTGAGCTGGAAAGGGAGGTTGTGGCCAGAATAGAATGGTCTTGGATGCTGTGTTGAGGTATCTGGACTTTTATCTTGTAAATTAGTGATCCCTCAAATGCGTTTGTTAAATGACATTGGATAAGAAGGGCTTCAGTGTCAAATAAGTGAAAGTGAAAGTCACTTAGTTGTGTCCAACTCTTTGTGACCCCACAGACTCTACAGTCCATGGAATTCTGCAGGCCAGAAAACTGGAGTGTGTAGCCTTTCCTTTCTCCAGGGAATCTTCCCAGCCTAGGGATCAAACCCAGGTCTCCTGCATTGCAGGTGGATTATTTACCAGCTGAGCCACAAGGGAAGCCCAGGAATACTGGAAGGGGTAGGCTATCCCTTCTCCAGGAGATCTTCCCTGCCTAGGAATTGAATCAGGGTCTCCTGCATTGCAGGCATATTCTTTACCAACTGAGTTATCACGGAGGCCCAGTGTCAAATAAGGTTACAAAAAATTCTGTATGATATCACTTATACAGTAAGTCCCCTGCATATTAACAAGTTCTGTTCCAAGATGAGAATTTGTTTGTAAGACCAACAAAGTTAGCCTTGCTACCCAAATAACACTGTCAGCTATTATAGTTCAGTTCAGTTCAGTTCAGTCGCTCAGTCGTGTCCGACTCTTTGTGACCCCATGAATTGCAGCACGTTAGGCCTCCCTGTCCATCACCAACTCCTGGAGTTCACTCAAACTCATGTCCATCGAGTTGGTGATAACATCCAGCCATCTCATCCTTTGTTGTTCCTTTCTCCTCCTGCCCCCAATCCCTCACATCAGGGTCTTGTCCAGTGAGTCAACTCTTCACAGGAGGTGGCCAAAGAATTGGAGTTTGAGCTTCAGCATCAGTCCTTCCAATGAACACCCAGGACTGATCTTTAGAATGGACTGGTTGGATCTCCTCACAGTCCAAGGGACTTTCAAGAGTCTTCTCCAACACCACAGTTCAAAAGCATTGATTCTTTGGCGCTCAGCGTTCTTTACAGTCCAACTCTCACATCATACATGACCACTGGAAAAACCATACCCTTGACTAGACGGACCTTTGTTGGCAAAGTAATGTCTCTGCTTTTGAATATGCTATCTAGGTTGGTCATAACTTTCCTTCCGAGGAGCAAGCGCCTTTTAATTTCATGGCTGCAATCACCATCTGCAGTGATTTTGAGCGCAAAAAGATAAAGTCTGACACTATTTCCCCATCTATTTCCCATGAAGTGATGGGACTGGATGCCATGATCTTCGTTTTCTGAATGTTGAGCTTTAAGCCAACTTTTTCACTCTTCATTTTCACTTTCATCAAGAGGCTTTTTAGTTCCTCTTCACTTTCTGCCAAAAGGGTGGTGTCATCTGCATATCTGAGCTTAATGATATTTCTCCCAGCAATCTTTATTCCAGCTTGTGTTTCTTCCAGCCCAGCGTTTCTCATGATGTACTCTGCATATAAGTTAAATAAACAAGGTGACAATATGCAGCCTTGACGTACTCTTTCTCCTATTTGGAACCAGTCTGTTGTTCCATGTCCAGTTCTAGCTGTTGCTTCCTGACCTGCATATAGGTTTCTCAAGAGGCAGGTCAGGTGGTCTGGTATTCCCATCTCTTTTAGAATTTTCCACAGTTCGTGATGATTCACACAGTCAAAGGCTAGTCAATAACGCAGAAATAGATGTTTTTCTGGAACTCTCTTGCTTTTTCCATGATCCAGCAGATGTTGGCAATTTGATCTCTGGTTCCTCTGCCTTTTCTAAAACCAGCTTGAACATCAGGAAGTTCACGGTTCACGTATTGCTGAAGCCTGGCTTGGAGAATTTTGGCCATTACTTTACTAGCGTGTGAGATGAGTGCAATTGTGCAGTAGTTTGAGCATTCTTTGGCATTGCCTTTCTTTGGGACTGGAATGAAAACTGACCTTTTCCAGTCCTGTGGCCACTGCGGAGTTTTCCAAATGTGCTGCCACATTGAGTGCAGCACTTTGACAGCATCGTCTTTCAGGATTTGAAACAGCTCAACTGGAATTCCATCACCTCCACTAGCTTTGTTCGCAGTCATGCTTCCTAAGGCCCACTTGACTTCACTTTCCAGGATGTCTGGCTCTAGGTGAGTGATCACACCATCGTGATTATCTGGGTCATGAAGATCTTTTTTGTACAGGTCTTCCGTGTATTCTTGCCACCTCTTCTTAATATCTTCTGCTTCTGTTAGGTCCCTACCATTTCTGTCCTTTATCGAGCCCATCTTTGCATGAAATGTTCCCTTGGTATCTCTAATTTTCTTGAAGAGATCTCTAGTCTTTCCCATTCTGTTGTCTTCCTCTGTTTCTTTGTATTGGTCACTGAGGAAGGCTTTCTTATCTCTCCTTGCTATTCTTTGGAACTCTGCATTCAGATGCCTATATCTTTCCCTTTCTCCTTTGCTTTTCACTTCTCCTTTTCACAGCTATTTGTAAGGCCTCCTCAGACAGACATTTTTCTTTTTTGCATTTCTGTTTCTTAGGGATGGTCTTGATCCCTGTCTCCTGTACAATGCCACAAACCTCCATCCATAGCTCATCAGGCACTCTTATTTATCAGATCTAGTCCCTTCAATCTATTTCTCACTTCCACTGTATAATCATAAGGGATTTGATTTAGGTCATACCTGAACGGTCTAGTGGTTTTCCCTACTTTCTTCAATTTAAGTCTGAATTTGGCAATAAGGAGTTCATGATCTGAGCCACAGTCAGCTCCTGGTCTTGTTTTTGCTGACTGTATAGAGCTTCTCCACTTTTGGCTGCAAAGAATATAATCAATCTGATTTCGGTGTGATGTCCATGTGTAGAGTCTTCTCTTGTGTTGTTGGAAGAGGGTGTTTGCTGTGACCAGTGTGTTCTCTTGGCAAAACTCTATTAGCCTTTGCCCTGCTTCATTCTGTACTCCAAGGCCAAATTTGCCTGTTAACTCCAGGTGTTTCTTGACTTCCCACTTTTGCATTCCAGTCCCCTATAATGAAAAGGACACCTTTCTTGGGTATTAGTTCTAGAAGGTCTTGTAGGTCTTCATAGAACCGTTCAACTTCAGCTTCTTCAGTGTTACTGGTAGGGGCTTAGACTTGGATTACCGTGATATTGAATGGTTTGCCTTGGAAACGAACAGAGATCATTCTGCCATTTTTGAGGTTGCATCAAGTAACTGCATTTTGGACTCTTTTTTTGCCTATGATGGCTACTCCTTTTCTTCTAAGGGATTCCTTCCCACAGTAGTAGAATAATGGTCATCTGCGTTAAATTCGCCCCTTCCAGTCCATTTTAGTTCGCTGATTCCTAAAATGGCAACGTTCACACTTGCCATCTCGTGTTTGACCACTTCCAATTTGCCCTGATTCATGGACCTAACATTCCAGATTCCTATGCAATATTGCTCTTTACAGCATTGGACCTTGCTTTCATCACCAGTCACATCCACAACTGGGTATTGTTTTTGCTCTGACTCTGTCTCTTCATTCTTTCTGGAATTATTTCTCCACTGATCTCCGGTAACATAGTGGGTACTTACTGACTTGGGGAGTTCATCTTCCAGTGTCCTATCTTTTTACCTTTTCATACTGTTCATGGGGCTCTCAAGGCAAGAATACTGAAGTGGTTTGCCATTCCCTTCTCCAGTGGACCACTTTTTGTCAGGACTTTCCACCATGACCTGTCCATTACAGCATTGGACCTTGCTTTCATCACCAGTCACATCCACAACTGGGTATTGTTTTTGCTCTGACTCTGTCTCTTCATTCTTTCTGGAATTATTTCTCCACTGATCTCCGGTAACATAGTGGGTACTTACTGACTTGGGGAGTTCATCTTCCAGTGTCCTATCTTTTTACCTTTTCATACTGTTCATGGGGCTCTCAAGGCAAGAATACTGAAGTGGTTTGCCATTCCCTTCTCCAGTGGACCACTTTTTGTCAGGACTTTCCACCATGACCTGTCCATCTTGGGTGACCGTACACGGGGTGGCTCATAGTTTCATTGAGTTAGACAAGGTTGTGGCCCATGTGATTAGATTGGTTAGTTTTCTGTGACTGTGGTTTTCAGTTTGTCTGCTCTCTGGAGAAGGATAAGAGGCTTATGGAAGTTTCCTGATAGGAGAGACTGACTGAGGGGGAAACTGGCTCTGGTTCTGATGGGCAAGGTCATGCTCAGTAAATCTTTAATCCAATTTTCTGCTGATGGGTGGGGCTGTGTTCCCTCCCTGCTGTTTACCTGGGGCCAGACTATGGAGAAGGTAATGAGGATAATGGGGACCTCCTTCCAAAGATCCCATGCATGAACTGCTACACTCACTGCCCCCAACCCTGCAGCAGGCCTCCACTGACCCAAGCCTCCGCTTGGACACTCATGGGCAAGTCTGGGTCAGTGTCTTGTGGGGTCACTGCTCCTTTCTCCTGGGTCCTGGTGCACACAAGTTTCTGTTTGTGCCCTCCAAGAGTCTTTTCCCAGTCCTTTGTAAGGTCTGTGAAAATTGTTATAACCCTATTAAAGTACAGTACTATATAGCTGGTCAACAAAAGAGTTCGAAATGCAGTCCNATTGAGCTGCAGGAGTTGCTTGTATATTTTTGAGATTAGTTGTTTGTCAGTGGCTTCATTTGCTATTATTTTCTCCCATTCTGAAGGCTGTCTTTTCACCTTGCTTATAGTTTCCTTTGTTGTGCAGAAGCTTTTAATTTTAATTAGGTCCCATTTGTTTATTTTTACTTTTATTTCCAGTATTCTGGGAGGTGGATCATAGAGAATCATGCTGTGGTTTATGTCGGAGAGTGTTTTGCCTGTGTTCTCCTGTAGGAGTTTTATAGTTTCTGGTCTTACGTTCTTATCTCTCCTTGGTATTCTTTGGAACTCTGCATTCAGATGCTTATATTTTTCCTTTTCTCCTTTGCTTTTCATTTCTCTTCTTTTCACAGCTATTTGTAAGGCCTCCTCAGACAGCCATTTTGCTTTTAAATAAAGATAAATCAGAATAGGTAAATCTACAGAGACAAAAAAAATAAGTTAGAGGAGATTTGGGAGTGACTGTTCAATGAGTATGTGTTTTTCTTTTAGAATGATGAAAATGTCTGGGAACTAGATGGAGATGGTTTCCTAACATTGTGAATATACTGAGTGCCACAGAACTGTGGACTTTAAAATGGTTAATGGTTGATTTTATCTTAAGGGAAATTTACCTTAAAATAGTACAAGAACACTTTGTAGAAGAGTGAGTTTAACACCTTGCAGTCGAGCGTTACTATACTGGCCTCCACTGAATCACATTCCTCTGCATCTTTGCAGGGTGATTTTTGCGTTCCTTCCATCAAGTGTTAGTCACTCAGTCTTGTCCGACTCTTTGTGACCCCATGGACTGTAGCCTGCCAGGCTCCTCTGTCCATGGGATTCTCCAGGCAGGAATACTGGAATGAGTTGCCATTTCCTTCTCCAGGGGATCTTCCCAACCCAGGGATCAAACCCAGGTCTCCTGCATTACAGGCAGATTCTTTATTGTTTGAGCCACCAGGGAAACCCTATTTCATCAGGAGGTAGAACCTATTTCCCTACCTCTTGAAGCTTAGGCTGGCCTCGTAACTTTCAATATAGTGTGGGGAGGTGACACTGGGACATGTCTGGATTCTCTGCTGTAAGAGATGTTACAGTTTCTACTTTACCCACTCGTGCCATGAAGAAGGCCAGACTAGCTTCTTAGAGCTGGAGACGGATGGTATGTATCGGAGAAATGAAAGCACCCTAGCCAAAAGCCGAAACCAACTGCAGCTTTAGCCATGTGAGTGATCTCAGATGAGGTTAGCAGAAAAACCACCCAGCTGCCATCCAGAGAATCATAAGAAAATGGTTAATATTTTAAATGTCTATACTTTGGACTGGAGTGTTGGGCAGCAATAGATAACTGATACATTTAGGTGAAGGAAGGCTTTTCTCTTTATATGGAGGCGAAAGAAAAGATAGTGATGAAATAAAAATTCACATTTTTAGGCAAGACAGGAAAAATTTAAACACAAAACCTTTCCTTGCCCTTTAGCCTCCTCCCTCCTTTTTAGTGTGGTTTGTGCTCACCAGACCTCCCCCGTGGGAGAAATACCTGCTCAATCTTAAAGATCAATTTTTCTTCTTTTGGCACCAGTCATGTAATTCCTTAGAAGATAACGTTCCCTTGTCAGTCCTATAAGGGGTCACGATAACCCACCACTCATCTTGTATGCGCATACATCTTTGGTGAACTTTATGTACAATGCCAATATATCCTTTCTCTTAAAGACAGAGATTGTGCAGAACAGACTAGTCAGCTGACCTGGAGAGATACTGGGCCACACCTAATGAAAGTCCTTAGCTGATATATTTACTTATGGCCTTATTAATGCTGCTGCTGCTGCTGCTGCTGCTAAGTCACTTCAGTCGTGTCCGACTCTGTGCGACCCCATAGACGGCAGCCCACCAGGCTCCCCCGTCCCTGGGATTCTCCAGGCAAGAACACTAGAGTGGGTTGCCATTTCCTTCTCCAGTGCATGAAAGTGAAAAGGGAAAGTGAAGTCACTCAGTCGTGTCCAACTCTCAGCGACCCCATGGACTGCAGCCCACCAGGCTCCTCCATTCATGGGATTTTCCAGGCAAGAGTACTGGAGAGGGGTGCCATTGCCTTCTCCGCTACTAGCTATGTATTTGCTTTCTGCTTATTATACAACATTTCTTGCATTACCAAATAGTGTGACCGAGCCTCAGATAAAATTAATGATGACTAGGTGACTTGATTGGTCAAAAATATATTACTGGGACTTCCCTTATGGTCCAGTGGTTAAGAATTTGCCTTGCAATGCAGGGGATGTGCACTCGATCCCTGGTTGGGAAACCAAGATCCCACATGCAATGGACAAGCTAGGCCTGTGAGTCACAACTACTGAGCCCGCACAGCACAACCAGAGAGTCTGTGTCCTGCAGGGAAAGTTCCCATGTGATACAATGAAGATTTGATGCAGTCAAATTAAAAAACATTTTAAAAATATATTGTATTTTGATCAATGGTTCTAGGGTGTTCCTGGTGGCTTAATGGTTAGGATTCCAGGCTTTCAATTGCCACGGCTAGGGATTCAATCCCTGGTCAGGGAACTGAGATCCCACAAGCTGCATGGTGTGGCCAAAACACAAAACAAACAAATGTGTGTGTGTGTGTGTGTGTGTGTGTGTATAATTTCTTTAAGATCAATGACTGCAGTAGTACAAATTCTACATATGGGAAGGAGCAACAAGAGGGAGCCATTTCCAGAACCCTAAAAGACAGGTGGTCCAGAGGTCTCTGGTTACTGTTGACAGGGCCTAGCCCAGTAATAGCACATTGAGTGTTCCATCAACAAAATCCTCACCTGACATAAGAATGAGCATTCCTACATGCTCCATGGGACAAATTGGCCACATAAGTCCTCCCAAACTTTGGTTGTAATTAAGATCAAAAATGGATTGTAACATAAAGAATGTTCAGTTCAATTCAGTTCAGTCACTCAGTCATGTCCAACTCTTTGCGACCCCATGAATCGCAGTACTCCAGGCCTCCCTGTCCATCACCAACTCCCGGAGTTCACTCAGACTCACGTCCATGGAGTCAGTGATGCCATCCAGCCATCTCATCCTCGGTCATCCCTGTTGCCCACCAGCCAATTCCACATGAATCAAGTCATTAGCCACTGCAGTTGCTGACCTAAAATACACTCAGAAAGGAATTCAGAGTAAAGATCGGGATGAGACGTCGTGAAACTCTGGAAAATGGATGGAACTGGCCCTCGAATATTTTCAGGAGAAGATCGTGTGGACCTAATTTCTGGCATCTTCTCATACTTAGAAAAGCACTAAAACCATTAACTAAGGTGTCTGTTCTGCATTTCTGGTAGCAACCTTCTATGAAGATGTGTGTGATGGCCTGTTCTTCTTTGCCAAAATCACATATATACTGGCCTCCCCCTTGACCTCTTTGGAACAGTTCTCAGAACTCTCTGAGAGACTCTCTCCCAGGTTATAATCCTCAGATTGACATGAATAAAGTTTTTCATTTCTTTCTTAGAGTGACATTTATTAATTTTTTGTGGACAATAGAAATAAGACAAATATGACTAGGTAAAAAATGTAAAACTTCCATTACAGCAAAGCCCAGACAAAACACCACTGAAAACTGGTGCTTATCCTGAGGGTGTATCCAAATTGCCTGGGGAACTTCTCAATGCACACATATCAGTCATATTCCAAGGCAACAGCTCAGACTCTCCAGGGTTCAGAGTGCAGACATGTGGCCTTAGGTCATGGTTAGAGCAAGGACCCTGTAGCCAGGCAATGGCTTGAATCCTAGGCTGGTTGTGTGCCCTTGGACAAAATGTATCTCCACCTATAAAACTGGCACAATAATAGCACTTGCTTCATAGGGTTATTGTTATATGGGTTACAACAAGTTCACACATGTGAATCAATTAGAACAGTGCCTGTCACATGTGTTAGTCGCTCAGTTGTGTCTGATTCCTTGCGACCCCATGGACTGTAGCCCACCAGGCTCCTCTGTTCATGAAATTCTCCAGGCAAGAATACTGGAATGGGTTTCTCCAAGGGATCTTACTGACCCAGAGATCAAACCCAGGTTTTCTGAGCCACCATGGAAGCCCTGCCTATCATATAGAAAATACTTTTAAAATGTAGTTAGCATGTGAAGATTGAAAACTTTTCCAAGTGATTCCCATGTACCCACCCACCAAACCAGAAAACAAAATTTGACTGGAGTATTGTGTATGTGGGCAGCGATTTGCAACATATTATGATGGGCAAAGGGCTTCCCTGGTGGCTCAGATGGTAAAGAATCTGCCTGCAGTGCAAGAGACCTGGGTTCAATCCCTGGGTTGGGAAGATTCCCTGGAGGAGAACATGGCAACCCACTTCAGTATTCTTGCCTGGAGAATCCCTATGGACAGAGGAGCCTGGCGGACTACAGTCCATGGGGTTGCAAAGAGTCGGACACCGCTGAGAGACTAAGCACACAGCATGATGGGCCAAAGGTCATTGTCCTCAACCTACAGAGAGCTCTGGATAATCAGTAACAGAAACATGTAGAAACAAATACAATCAGTGCCAAAAGAAATGTAAATACATGACAAACCACTTAAAAGACATTCAACTTTAATGGTCATCAGAAATCTCCACGAACACAGTATGTTTCTGGACTTTCATATTTGCAAAATGAAAAAGGATAATTACCAATACCAATGTGTATGGGGGAAAACAGGACCTTTCGTACTCTGTTAAGCAGATTCTGAATTGTTACCATCTTTCTGAGACCAACATAGCAGGAATGATGCACAATTGTAATGTGATCCATATCTTGGTTTATCATAAGGAAATCATCCAGTGGAGATTCATAAAATAAAGATACAAAGCTATTTTCAGAGCAAAGTGAATATGGTAGGACCTAGGACCTATTTTTGCAGAAGGGTTCCCCTGCTGACTCAAATGGCAAAGAATCTGTCTGCAGGAGACCCGGGGTCCATACCTGGGTCGGGAAGATCCCCTGGAGAAGGGAATGGCTACCCACTCCAGCATTCTAACCTGGGGAATTCGATGGACAGAGAAGCCCGACGGGCTATAGTCCATGGGGTCACAAAGAGTTCGACACAGCTGAGAGTCTAACACTTGCAGTTTTGCAGATACATACACAGAGGCTGTCCCTAACCACTGTCCTGCCTGTTGGGTAGGGGGATGGTGGTGGGTATAGTATTAGGAAGCCCAGCAGGGGCTGCAGATCCTAGGGAGTTCATATCAGCCTCATTATACCCAAAGCTGGCGATTTCATCTCCATCTGTCTGATTACTGAATTTTATTTTTCAGTTGGTTCGAAACCTGATAGGAAGAGATAGGTCTTGTTTATTGCTCACCTTAAATGCCAGCAAACCCTTCATCTTCCCTCATTTTTTCACAATAGGCCTGATTTGATGAGCCATTAAGCCCATCATTTAGCAACCAAAACTTGGTTGCCCTTTCCTTCCTCAAGGGCAGGAAGGGTTTAATATGCAAACCTTCCTGCAGGAGAGATGAAATATTTGCATTCTGTCTTTCCAATGCAACAAAAAGAGAAAAAAGATCAAAGAATTTGGCTTCTTTAATAAAGCAGGCTGAGCATGCAGAGTCTGCTACCACATATATGTAAAATTTATTATAAATAACTGAGAAAAAAGACTGGAGGGATGTTTATCCAAGTGGAGGTGGGGCAGGAAAGCTGAACAAGTTAATTGGATAGATGAAATCAAGGATGTTTCCTGTTTTCTTGAATTCAGTTATTTTTCTGTAATTATCATATATTTCTCTTGAAATACAGAAGCAGTCTTTCAGAACTTTCCTTGTGGTCCAGTGGCTGACTGTGCTCTCAATGCAGGGAGCTTGGGTTCCATCCTTGATCAGGAAACTAGATCCCACATGCCACAGCCAAGACTTGGAGCAAATAAATTTAAAAATATCTAAAGAAACAGCCTTTTATGCTATTGTATTTTTGTCTACCTTTCAGAGATATCTCCCCAGTGCAAAACCATCTCTAATGCCAGCCCCTTATTTTGACAGTGTTGGTGGGTATCTAGCAGCTGTTTTGAGCAATGTACTTAAACGTTCTCAACTCCCAACCCTGCCTCCACTCTGGACAGAGGGTTGAAGCAAGGGTGGATAGTGTGGACAGGGAATGTTGCCTGCCATCCAAGTAAACCATGCTGCCCATCATTCCAGTTCTACAAGGGTCAAGACATTAGTCACTATAGCTGCTGTGCCTCATAGTACATCCTGAGGGGGTTTCAGGATGAGGAAAAACAAGGTACAGTCCCTACATAGTTAAGATGTTGTTGTGTTTTTCAGCTGCTAAGTCATGTCCAACTCTTTGCAACCCCATGAACTGCAGCACATCAGGCTTCCTTGTCCCTCACTATCTCCAGGAGTTTGCCCAAATTCATGTTCACTGAGTTGGTGATGCTATCTAACCATCTTGTCCTCTGGTGCCCTCTTCTCCTTTTACCTTCAGTCTTTTCCAGCATCAGGATCTTTTCCAATAAGTCGGTTCTTTGCATCAGGTAGCCAAAGTATTGGAGCTTGAGCTTCAGCCTCAGTCCTTCCAATGAATATTCAGGGTTGATTTACTTTAGGATTGACTGGTTTGATCTCCTTGCAGTCCAAGGGACTCTCAAGAGTCTTCTCTAGCACTACAATTTGAAAGCATCAATTCTTGGGCTCTCAGCCTTCTTTATGGTCCAACTCTCACATCTGTACATGACTAATGGAAAAACCATAGCCTTGACTCTACGGACCTTTGTCAGCAAAGTGATGTCTTAGCTTTTAAATGCGTGTCTAGGTTTGTCTTAGATTTTCTTCCAAGGAGCAATNAATCGCAGAGTCGGACACCACTGAACAACTGAACTAACTAACTAATGTAAACACTCACCAACTTGTTTTAAAGTATCCTGCAAAAACTGACTGATTTCTTGGCATTAGGAGTTGGAAAGGGCAAGCAGATGTAGGACAGTCAGGAAGGAGAGCAGGCAGATGCTCAAGAGCATATGTGCTTTCTCTAAGTTTCACAGTTATCTGTGGATTTTGTAGCTAAGCAGATGAGAGACGTTATCATTTCATGGTAGAAAATGCAATGACTATTCTGGAAGGTACCTTTTGTTAGACCTGATCTCTGGAAGAAATTCTGATGAGCTGTGCTTGGCAATGCTGTTTCAGTGACGTCTCTTGTGTGTCTACAGGGAATCAGGCATCTCTCGGTGGTGGGCCAACAGTGATTCTGCAAGGATGCCTATGAAGGCTGGGATGATACCTCACATATAAATCTTTCTACTTCATCTTAAGCCTAATGTGAAGTTTAAAAGATATATATATATATTTAAAGTATTTTTCTTCTAGATTTCTTAATGATTAGCTGTTTTCACTAGTGGAACTTTCCATACTTGAAATCCAACCTCTGGTGTCTTAATATTTGTCTCTGTGCCATAGTGCCTGTGTGTGGTGAGACAAGCTTTGTCCTGGTGGCTTCCCTAAAGAGAGATGAGGTGTGTCCATCTGATGCCTTCTGTGATCTCCTTTCTCATGGGAAAAGCATGTTGAGGTCATGGGTGGCTGAGAAGTAGGTGTCTTCCATATAGGGACATTCAGTAGGTATGTGGCTGTTGTCTTTTGGGATATAAAGCTACCAGGGTGTTGATTGGTTTAGCCTCATAACTAATCAGCATCAGAGAGAGAACAAAAAGAACAGGACACCCTTGCTCTGGTCACCACTGGGTACTGTACTGTTTTAAGGGGTTGGTGGAAGGTAATTTATAATTCAACTTTAGACAGCTTTATGACTAATTGCTAAATGGGACTCCTTTTAATTATTTTCATTCATGTAACTTTCTTCTAGGTACCTAAAAAAAGTCCTAAAGTGTGGAAAATTTCAAACATACACAGTAGAAGGAATAGTGTAATGAAATACCCCTTATCTATAGCACATTCTGACTCGTTAATTTAATCTTCCTCTGAAACATTCCAGGAAATGTATCAACTTTCATGAGTACTGTATGCTGGGCAATTTATTGAAGCATCATTTTCATTATGAATTTGTTTTCATAGCATAAAAATACTGAATATGGTTTTTCTTTCTGTCAAGGAAATGTATTGCTAATAAGTATTGACTTCATAGTGTTGTGTTAAAAACTTTTTTTACCTTATCCCATGTTTATAGAAGGGCAGAATGCTGCACTCATTTGGGTGACATTGGGCAGGTACTCTGAGCTGAGTTGCCTCCTCCATAGAATGCCCTCCCAGTACTACCTCTCTGTGGTGCCTGTGACATTACCTAATGTGTGTTAAGTGCTCAAAATCACTTGTGGCACATATTAAGCACTCAAGTGTTACCTATTATTATTACCTATCAACCTCAAAACAAACTGTGCCCATGATATTCAGAGGTTGGATATTTTATGTTGTTTTCTAGATGTGAATGAATTGAAGGAGTGTCTTTCTGTGTTGGTTAAAGAGCAGCAAGCTCTGGCCATCCAGTCAGCAACCACCACCCTTTCAGCTCTGAGACTCAAGCAGAGGCTCATTGTTTTGGAACGATATTTCATTGCCTTGAATAGAACCGTTTTCCAGGAGAATGTCAAAGTTAAGTGGAAAAGCAGCAACATTTCTTTGCCTCCTGTGGACAAAAAGAGGTAATAATATAATTAAGAAAGTATCCTGATAACAGCTAAATGTGAAACTCAGGCTGGTTTGTTTAATAAGGAAAGTTTAATTAAGACTTACAATGTAGTCTGCTTTTTCCTTTTTCTGAAGTTTTATTCTTGGTTTCCCTTTTTGTATGTTTTATATAATTTGGAGAATGGCTTTCCTCATTTGCTTATGAAGTACCAGGCCATGCTGTAACCTGTCCCATTAAAGACACTTTTCTGTCAGTAGCAGTAGAAAGCAGTCAGAAGTTTAGATCAGCATGTCAAGATTTGATAATTTGATCTGAACGTTATATTCTTTTTGTTTTATTTTCGTATTGGATAGGAAATTATCATATTGCAGCTGTGCTTAACTAGTTTAGATGCTTCATTTTTTTCTTCTTAATGTGATTTACTCATTCTTTAATTATAAGAGATGCTTTTATGAACTCACTTGTGGTTGTAAGAAATGATATAGAGAGATTCCTTATACCCTTTGCCCAGGTTCTCCAGGGTTAGCCACTTGGAAACTGTAATGCAAAATCACAGTTAGCATATTGACTTTGATACATTTTACCTGTGTTACTCATATTTCCCATTTTAGGTGCTCTCAGTCCTGTGTGTGTGTGTTTCCAGGTGATTTTATCACAGGAGTAGACTTCTGTAGAACTGCCCCAGTCAGGGTATAGGACAAGGACCCTTTTTTATAGCTGTAACCGTTAACCTGTTTTCCATGTCTATTATGTAACTTTATGAGGTTGGCTTTTTCACTTGGTATTATTCCTTTGAGGTTCTTCCAGGTATATGCATGTCATCGTTGTTGAACAGGATTCCATGTATAGGTGTACCATATTTTGTTAACCATTCACCTTTTGAAGGTATCTCAGTTGTTTATAATTTTTGAGTATTTTGAATAAAGTTGCTGTGAGTATTTTCTACAGGTTTTTCTCTGAACAGAAGTTTCAGTTTCTCTGGAATGAATAACTTAGAGTGCAGTTGCTGGGTCTTAAGTTTGGGTTTGTAAGGCATTTTCATACTATGTCTAGAATAACTGTACAATGTTACATTCTCATCAGCCAAGTATGAGTGGTTGTTTTTTTCTGTCCTTGTCAGCTTTTGGTATTGTCACTTATTTACTGTAGCCATTTTGTTAGATGTATAGTGTTATCTCCTAAATATTTATAGATTTTGGATAGTAGTGAGTTTTACCTTTTTCACAGAACTAGCTCTGGGTTGGATGGTTGATCGGTGTAGATGGGGCTGTGTCCAAACTGTTTCTATTTCTGTTTGTTTAAATATCTATAAAATAGAGAGCCACTTGTTGAAGATTTAGCAGTTCTTACACCATGGCAGTTTAGGACTGCTGGGCTCCTTTTCTGTGGATAAGGTCACAATTGGCTCAGGAGAGCCTTAGATTCGTGTTTCTCCTGGAATGTATTTCTTAAAGGGTTCCCTGTGTGGGGTGCTCCTCCCACCTCATCTGAATTGACTTTGTGTGTTTATTGTTTTAAAGACCACATGTCTTATTATACATCTTTATCTTTTAAGGTTATAATTCTTATTCAGTATAAATCTCCTTATTCCTGTCTTCCAGGCACCCAGTGGCCTCATAGGAGGCAGCCACTAATTGCAGTTGTTTGTGTTTCCCCAGAGCTCCCCAGGCACATGTTGTGTTCTATTCAGATTTCGGACTTGAGCATACCAGCTGCCTCTGTTCGGTCCTCATGTTCTTCACTGCTAATTTGACTTGATACTGTGTCTTGAGGAGATCATTCCATATCTTACTCATTTTTAATAGCATTTCTAACTAGTATGAAAGAGAATAAAATATATGGTAGAAAAACCGTAATAGTATAAAGTTGAAAATAAAATTGCTTTTTATGATTAAGTTTATACTGTACACACTTTTTTGTATTCTAGTTCTTTTTTTTCAAGGATGATTTTTATGGTTTTTATGACTTCTTAATAGATGCACAGTGAAACCATGTCTTGTTACATTAACATATGTAAGTAATAAAAAGCTTAAAAAGACACCTGATAATGATAAGCACTGAATTCAGGAGAGGGTAACCTCTCAGGAGGCGGGATGAAGAAGACCATGAGTATGGGACCTGCAGACCCGGTGGTCACATTTACCCAAGCAGGGAGAGAGCCAAAGCAGACTCCTGGCCTGGATGCATTGTCTTCTGTGTGCTCCTCACCCATCACCTGCCTTTTCTCTATTGAATGAGGTTGTTCCCCCCTTTTATGTACTTACTGTTTATCCAGCTAATAATACTAGTTCCTTGAGATTATTTTTGTGTTTTTGCAAGTTATTTAAAATTCTTTGTAAATATCTTTCTTTTGCCCAAAGAGAAAGCTTTTCCTTTACAAAGGACATTTGGTAAAAGTTTTTAAAGTGTCAAACTAAAAGTTGTTTGTGATCCTCTATCTAAAGGAACCCACTGATCACGTTTTGGAACAAATCCTTTTGTACTACATGCTTTATTTTAGCATTTGCACATGCCTCTTGACTGACCAGTTCCCGCTCTCCCCCACCCCATGTGTGTTGTTTGCAGTTCTCGGCCTGCAGGCAAAGGCGTGGAAGGTCTGGCAAGAGTGGGGTCCAGGGCAGCACTCTCCTTCGCTTTTGCATTTCTGCGCAGGGCCTGGCGCTCAGGTATGTGCCCAGCATGTTCTCTTTTCTGCCACATCAGGAGATGTGGATTCTTGGCTCACTTCTGCCAACACATACCGCTAGGATGGTCTATGTGCTTCTCTATGCCTCATTTTCCTTGTTGGTAAAATGAGAGACTTCATAGTCTGATTTTTCAGGCCTAAAAACGTGTGTATGCACACACACATTCCAGGTAAACCACCACAGTGCCTCAGTACTGATTTATTTTCTAGGAGAACCAGAAGTAGAGTTGCCCATATAAGAGTCATAAAATAAAGAATTGACTTATGTTGTTTGCAGTTCTCGGCCTGCAGGCAAAGGCGTGGAAGGTCTGGCAAGAGTGGGGTCCAGGGCAGCACCTCCTTCGCTTTTGCATTTCTGCGCAGGGCCTGGCGCTCAGGTATGTGCCCAGCATGTTCTCTTTTCTGCCACATCAGGAGATGTGGATTCTTGGCTCACTTCTGCCAACACATACCCCTAGGATGGTCTATGTGCTTCTCTATGCCTCATTTTCCTTGTTGGTAAAATGAGAGACTTCATAGTCTGATTTTTCAGGCCTAAAAACGTGTGTATGCACACACACATTCCAGGTAAACCACCACAGTGCCTCAGTACTGATTTATTTTCTAGGAGAACCAGAAGTAGAGTTGCCCATATAAGAGTCATAAAATAAAGAATTGACTTTGGAGCAGCTGTTGACTTTTAGTCGCTTGAGTTTTTGAGGTTTCTGATTGAGAGGAAAGTGGGAAATGCAAAACGTGCCAGTGCCACTCTCTCACTCTGGGGCTGAAAACCCAGCTGGGAGAGTGGGGAGTGCTCCGTGTGTGTGCTGCCGGGGACGGGCGGCCTCATCTCCGTATGTGTGTGTGCCCAGGAGAGGACGCGGACCTCTGCAGTGAGCTGTTGCAGGAGTCTCTGGATGCTCTGAGAGCGCTGCCTGAGGCCTCCCTCTTTGATGAGAGTACGGTATCCTCTGTGTGGCTGGAGGTGGTAGAAAGAGCAACCCGGTTCCTCAGGTCCGTCGTGACTGGGTGAGTTCTCCCTTTTTGTATCTTACTGTGTGAATGGTTCCAGCCCGCTTCAGAGTCTTGTCTCTCCTTCTGTTTAGAGATAAGAAACTTAGTAGATTGATTCCTGGCATGTTTCCTGCATACCCTCAGCTCTGATTCCAGATCTTTGGTTCTTAGCTTATCAGATGTTTGACTTTTGATATTCTGACTGTACCTAGTAGGCTGTCATACTCGATGGAGTGGAAAATGAATCATGCTTTTGTTACTTACTTTTTGCAGAAATTTTATGATTTGGATATCAGTATATCCTGAAGTGTTTGAGCACCTGTTAATGCATCTCTCAGTGAATGCAGGTGCCACCATTCTGAGTGTTGGTATTGTCCTAATAGACGATGTGGAACTAAACAACTGATTCAGAACGAAATGTTTAAACTTACAGTGGGTCTTCTCAGTGTGAAAAGATACGAATGTAAATCATTTTTCTTTAAGGAAAGCCATGAACTCTGGTCTTAGGTACTATGCATGTTTGTTAATAGTTTTTAAATTTAAGGAAAATGTGTATACGCAATACAAAATTAAACAGCAGAGACAGGGGAAGAGAGTTTATTCTCTTCACATGCTGTGTCCCTTGCAGCAAGGAAGACACCTGTGGTCTCCATGCCAGTGGGCTGTGGGTTTAGCTATTCAGAGTTTCTGATGTCATTGCCATGGAGTTTAGGGTTGGGAGGCCCTGAAAATAGGCTTGGGCTATTCCCTGGTGGCTCAGATGGTAAAGCGTCTGCCCGCAATGTTGGAGACCCAGGTTTGATCCCTGGGTTGGGAAGATCCCTTGGAGAAAGAAATGGCAACCCACTCCAGTACTCTTGCCTAGAAAAATTCCGTGGATGGAGGAGCCTGGTGGGCTACAGTCCATGGGGTCACAAAGAGTTGGACATGACTGAATGACTTCATGAGTGATGTTGGAAGATCCTCCCTCCCTCATCTTCGGTTAAGAAGACTTATTTATTTTTGGAGAACAAGGAAGAGTTAAAATTATTTCTTTGGTCGGAAATAAAAATAAACTGACGTTTTGCCTGTAGGTTTGCAGATGGTTTTATAAATGAATTTTTCTCCAGTTTTGCAGATGAATGTTGATACTATAATAGCCTTACATGTCACTGAAACTGGAAACATGTCTAAACATTTTTCTCCTCATGATCTGAATAATGATATAAGTAGTTTTATGCTGTAGCAACTTGGAATGTCTTATAATGTAATCATCTTATAGTATCTGAATCAATACTTATAATAAAATCTTGTCTTATAAGTTAATTATATCTTTAGAGTATCTGATTAAATTTGAGGAAGCAAGTCTCAGAAACTTGATTCTAAATACTAAAAACACTTCTTCATGGAGAGGGAATATAATTAGTTTAGCATTAATAGCATGCCTATTCTAAGCGCGTTCTCTTTAAGCTCTGTTGTCACTTTGTCCCTGCATCCTCTGCTGTCATTTCAGGGATGTTCATGGAACGCCTGGAACCAAAGGGCCAGGAAGCATCCCTCTGCAGGACCAGCACCTGGCCCTGGCCATCTTGCTAGAACTGGCTGTGCAGAGAGGCGCGCTGAGGTGAGGTGTGCCACAGACTGGACGTGTGGTTGGGAAACGCCTCTGTATTGAGCAGCTGTTACATTTCCTTGAACTATTTGTGATTGCAGCAAATGTGTGAGGATCTGTGATCAAAGAACCATGTCTCAGGACCCTTCTTTCAGATCTGGCTGCACTTAAGTTTTCTTCACTTCCTTTTTATGTTCAACTTTCTAGTAGTTTAGGAACTGTTTTTTTTTTTTTTTCCCTCTCTGTCTCTCTTTTAGTTTTCTTCAAATTGTTATTTTTATTCCATTAATTTAAGGTCCTGGAAATTCCCTGTAGAAAGTGCTGTTTGAACTTCCTAACTGGTTTTGTATTTCTTATCCACAGAAGATGGATGTCTTGAGCTAAGATCTTGAATTGTTTAGCAATTTTACTGCCTAAATTTGTTTTCGTTTTTCATGGCCTTGTTTTAGTTACCTTTCATATTTAAAGTGTTTCTTCAATTTTATTTAGCTATCTATTTTTATTTTTTATAGACCATGGCCAAAAAAATTAATCTGTCTTTACTAGAGCATACGGATGTTCTCTCTTCCAGTCAGATGCTATCTGCTGTCCTGTTACTGCTGCACCTGTGGGACAGTGGGGCACAGGAGACTGACAACGAGCGGTCTGCCCAGGGCACCAGCGCCCCGCTCCTTCCACTGCTGCAGAGATTCCGGAGCATCATCTGCAGCAAAGACACCCCCTGTGCTGAGGGGGACAGTCATGTAGGTATCATCATGGGCGTGGCACCTAAATAGCTGTCTTCATTTTTCTCATCCTAAAGGATTGAACCTTTTATGACAAGCCCAGAGCGCATATCTGTGATAGTTGCTTCTCGGGGGGAAGTATGTTTTTGGCAGTTACAACAGTGAGTCAGGTGTGGGATAGGTATGGGAGGTCATGGTTGGGTCACAGTCGATGCAGCAGAACTTGACATGGTCACATTTGGATTCTTTGCAGCAACTAAGGAGGGATCAGAGCCAGCTGTGTTTCGCAGATGCCGGGCCGTTTGTGTTGTTCTGTGTTGTGTATTAGGAGCATGCTTCTTAACATACATCAGTTTGTGCTTTTAGAGAGACCTGTCTGCAGCTGCCTTGTCGGCCACGGAGTTGTCTTTCTGCTGCATGAGTCATTGAGCCCTTTGTGTTTGTATGTTTAGTGCTTGTGTGTTCCCAGCAACCACCTGTGTTGTGCTTTTGCTGTGATGGGGCTGTGGAAGGTGTAAAGAAGGCATGCTCACCTCCATGTGGGAGCAAGGTAGTAGTGGCAGTATAAAGATGTGTTAAAAATCCTGATGCTATTTCAGGAAAAAGTGTGAGAGTCAAGTGTGTTCTGATGGTACTTGCAGCAATGCCATGGGCAGTGGGGCAGGGAGGCTAGGCTCAGCTAGAGTGGGAAGGAGCAACAACGCCTCACTCTGTCTGTTGAGAGCAGTTACTGTGGATTGGTTTTGACCCTCCGAGGGGCACTAGGCAAATCTTCTCTTCCTCCTCTATCTTCCTTCACATGCCATTTATGGACCACACCTCCTTTAGCCTGCAGCTGCTGCATTGGCAGCATGGAGCCAGGTCTGAAATACACATTTTTAGAAGGATATTAGAAAAGCAGCACTGAAAATAGTGACTCACTTTGTTGGCCCTTCCTGAGTGTGGAGCACCATGCAGAAAACGTTACCTCAGCCATCACTGTGTTCAGTCCTAGGAAACAGGCTGGTGGCAGAGCAGGCCTGCCTAGGTCCGAACCCCTGGGACTGCTGCTTTTGAAAGGTTCAAGTTTGAGTTTGCAGGTCTTTTCTGGAAAAACTTAGCAGTTCTGGTATGAATTCCAGCCTAGTTATTCTATTACTTTACAGTCTTTGATGATAGTAAGGCTGTTCTAGTGTTAGCAGAATTAGAATTATTAATGTACAAATAAAATTGTTACTTTTCTGATGAGTGGGCAAGCTTTAGATTAAAATAATGGTTATTGTTCTCAGTTTTGAAAGCCAAGTTGAGGTACAATGCTTTTGTTCCCAGGTAGATAGCTCTGCATTCTTCTGATGGTCCTTGGGATGGTGAACCTGAGGAAGATGGGGTGGTGTCCCTGACCTGTGTGGAGTTGGCACACAGGTGATGGGTGTGTGGACGTATGGGCAGCTCCGTGTGCAGTGAGTGTATAGATTTCAGCGCATCAGCAGTACTTCTTACGTGACAGCCAAAGAGGGGGAGGTTTATAGGTCCTGTCTGACTGTGGGTATCAAAATGTAAAGAATGGAGAAAGACTACTTGTGTTACTTTAATTTTCCCTGCCACTTCTGAAGCTGTTTTTTGACTTTCCTTCTTTAGCTTCTGTCTGGCCCTCTGAGCCCCAATGAGAGTTTCCTGAGGTACCTTACTCTTCCACAAGACAATGAGCTTGCTATAGACTTACGACAGACTGCAGTTGTTGTCATGGCGCACTTAGATCGCCTGGCCACCCCGTGTATGCCGCCTCTCTGTAGCTCTCCAACATCTCATAAGGTAAGTGGGATAGCAGGGCTTATTCTTTCTGTATTTGTTCTTGGAGTCTCATCTGTGCCTGTGGGGAGACTCACTTTCTCTGGGGTTGGGCTGGAGTTTGCTTTCAGCTTTTGAACGTGAATACTTGAAGGTGTTAGTCACTAGCTATCACTGTGAGCAGACTGACCCACATAGAGGTTCAGGACCCATCCCAGGTTCCAGATTCAGGAGGCATGTCCCCAGAGAGGTCTCCTGTGTTCACACAGCCACATGCTGTGCTGTCTTCCTTAGCAGGAACACAATGGTGTGTCTGACAGTAATCTGCATGTGTGAGGACCTGCTGATGCAGGCTCACTGAGAACCTCATCAGTCACACCCGATCGTTGCGGTGTTGTCCCATTATATGGATGAGAAGGCTGTGTTTGGAGTGAACTTTGCTAAGGTCACACAAAGAATCCTGATTTTAATCCAGAGTTTTTAAACTTTGTTCTTGATAGTATAAGTACTTCTTAAAATTAATTTTTATTGGAATGTAGTTGATTTGCAATATGTTAGTTTCTCCTATACAGCAAAGTGCAGATTTTTCTGACTTTTAATTTTGGGGGGAAGGTGGGGACTGAGTCATGAGATTTGTAGGATCTTAGTTCCCAGACCAGGTATTGAATCTGGATCACTGGCAGTGAGAGTGTAGAGTCTTGTTCACTGGACCACCAGGGAATTCTATCTAACTTTCAATTTGAAGAGTATTTATTTTGTTTTACAGTAATTTGTTTTCCAAATAACTAATACATTTACAATGTTCAAAAGTAAAAGCTAAATGCGAGGGTGCATTGACACGTCCCCTCTCTCTGCCTTGTCTCACCCAATTTTCCACCTGCTGCTTCTCACTTTGCTGTTCTACATGTGCCCTCTCAGTGTTCTCTCAGTGGTAGTATATTATAGCCCTTCTGTAACTTGTCTTTTCACTACTCAGGATACTCTATAAAGTGAAGAGCTTCTTGCTTTATTTTAAAAAACAGCTTAGTGGTCCACGTGTGGATGTGTCATGGTTTTTTAAAATCAGTTTCCTATTGGTGAACACTCGTGTTGCCAGGGGTTTGCTGTGTAGGTGGTATTGCAATGGCTGCCCCTGTCCCTCTGTTCTTCTCTGTGTGTACATGCAGGTGCACACGTGTTCGGCTCTGATGTTCCCGGTGTGGAGGACACAGGAGCTGGTTATCCCCCAATTGCTGTCATGCGGCTTGACTTCTTTAACTCCACTAACAGCAGGGATGCTTGTCTTTAGGCGTGGAGGCCTCTGGGTCCCTACCTGTTATGGCAGAGTGGTGACCCATGTTCTGGGCATTTGAAAATATACTTAAGATCTACTTGTGCTACTTTTTAATGTGCCTGTTAAATGAAATGCTCTGGAAAAGTAACCTGTCCATTTACTTATCTTACCTGCTAACGGAGGCTATATGGGGTGTTCTGAGTTATTTTAATGTTTTGAATCAGCTTCCTTCTTGCTTTATTTTTATCTTATTATATCTGTTTGTTACTCCTTTTATGAATTATTCTTAATTTTTTTCTAAGGACATTTTCTTGGTGATATGAAGAAAATATTTACTTACTTCATTATTTGACAGGGATCATTACAAGAAGTCATAGGATGGGGGTTAATAGGATGGAAATACTATGCCAATGTGATCGGTCCTATTCAGTGTGAAGGCCTTGCCAACCTGGGGGTCACGCAGATCGCCTGTGCAGAGAAGCGCTTCCTGATCTTGTCGAGGAATGGCCGTGTATACACGCAAGCCTACAACAGTGACACGCTTGTAGGTCCTGGGGTGGGTTGGTGGAGGGGGCTCTCTGCTATGTATGCTACATACCTTATCTTTCTTTATGTCGGTTGATTTCTGTTATAAGCATCTACTCATTGTATATTATTAATTGTATTTAAAAAGTCTTGATTGTAATCATTATTGTCAAGATTTTGGGGCAGACTTTCTTAGTTCTTAAGCTCAAGAACTCCTTACAGTGTCATTGTTGTCAACTGTTATTCCCATTTATAAACTGTAAAGTCATTTCACTTTGGGACCAGGAAGTAACAGATGAGAAACTTGTGGGGATGATGGCAGATGGGCACTCTTCACCTGTAGTTGCACATTTCCCTGTGCAAGAATGGTCTAGACATGCTGTGCGGCACATGAAGGCACCTGCCTGGTGCTGCTCTGTAGGTCTGGGCAGGCCAGCTGTACAGCCACCAGAGAGGTTTAGTGTGAGTGGGTTTACTAGAGTAAGGCACTTGACTGAGGCAAGTCATGAAGTTTTCTTGTCCTTGGATTGCTTACTAATTTTCCTCCTGTTTTTACCTTTTTTAGGCCCCACAGTTGGTCCAGGGGCTTGCCTCCAGAAACATTGTAAAAATTGCTCCCATTCAGACGGTCACCACTACCTGGCCTTGGCAGCCACTGGAGAGGTGTATTCCTGGGGCTGCGGGGACGGCGGACGTCTGGGCCATGGAGACACCGTGTATGTGCAGCCTGTTCCTGTACCTGATACACTCTGCTTTTGTGTTGCTGTAACCAAAATAAGGTGGCAAAGATAAGTGTGGTGAGGGTTGTGCAGCTGCTCAGATGTGCAGGGCTGTGATGAAGAGAGCTGCCTCCCCAGATGGATCTGCCCTTGTGACACTGGGGGCTCTGCATGCTGCATAGACAGTGATGGCAGTGGGCCTTTGTGTTCTTCTCCCCTGGCTTTTGCTACTCCTGTTGGTACACATACTGCACCCTCACTGCAGAGTTTTCTAAACTGAGTTCCATACTCTTCTTCCTTCATTTATTACCTCAGCACATCTCTATCAGATAATATCCTCATGTCCTTGAGCCATACTATGATTTTCACAGCTACAAAAATCAAGAGTTTTCTAATGTGTTATTTTGACTATTGTAAGAGACCAGAAACAAAACAGAATGGTTCTAAATGTGGAGTCATGAAAATAAAGAGTTCTGATGGCTGCCTTGAAGTCACAGGAAGCCTTGCATGTTACTGTTGTGAGTGGAGGTTGGTTGAAAAAACATTGGTTTTAGGTTGAGTTTGAAGATGCAGCCCATTTCAAGGTTGTCAGAGCCATGAGCAGGGAGTAGGCAGCAGCAGAGTTGAGAGGAGACTGGCCCATTCTCATTGGGTGGAAGTGGACATCTCCAGGAAGGATCCCAAATTGTGAAAAAAGAGTCATGCCCTCTGGTGTTAGCATTCAGCAGACTTGATGTCCTAAACTTGATAGTGTAGGAGTTTCAGACAAGTCTAGTAAAATGATAGTGAAGAAAAGGAATTCCAAGTATAGAATTTAGAATTATTGTTAATCTCAAGTTAACAGGGAGGCAGGGATTGCCTTGGGGCTCACAGGACTTGAAAGGGTTGAGGTTTGGGTTGGAGGCGTTAGTCTTTTTACTTTTAAATGTTGGATATAATTACCATGCATAAAATAGTTTGTAATTACATAACACTCAGTTGAGATTAAGGGCTAGTTGAATAACTTGTCTATTGCCTGAGGAGCTGAGGGAAAGAAAGTAGAATGGTGCAAATGCAGAAGTTGCCCAGAAACTTTGGGGTGGGGGGGGTCTGAAACTTGAGCTGAATGGGGAGGTGGTACTGGAGTAATTCGTTTGTTCCTCTTCCCGTCTACCCCTCCCTCTGTGTGCTTATTTTACAGAATAGTGTGTCACAAAATAATTGAGCTGTGTCTTTGGAGAGGCTAGAATGAGTGTTAGTGATCATAGTAGATATATTTTAGATTATAAGCATTGGGCATTTGCTAATTTTGAAAGTGAATCAGCTAGTGGTCTCTTCTATGCAGTTAATCCTTGCCGCTTCCTACTTTTCATTTGTGAAATATAGATTGCAATGTGATTAGTAAACCTTGCCCATCATCTCTTCCCTGTTTAACAAATATATATAACAATTTCAGCCATGTGCATGAGATTTACAAATTCACCAGCTTTCTATGTACAGTTTGGTGAAATGCTTGAGGTTGGGAGTCACTGTAACTGCGATACAGAGTGCTCCTATTAGCACCCTTCCCCCTAGCTTCTTTGGACCCTTCTGTAGCCAACTCCTGCTCCCCACCTCTGGCTGCTGGTTTTTGCCACTTTGGAGCATTTTGTTTCTGGCCATGTCACTCGGCGCAGTTCCTGAGCTTCATCCTTCCCTGTTGCTGCACTCGTGCTGTCTGAATAGGCCACCGTTCAGACCACTGTGACCAAAGCTGCCATGGACTCGATCACCTGTGTCTTTAACAGTATGCTGAGTGTGGCGCTTGGCATTAGGTGCCCACTTAACAAAAAATCATGGAAGTGTTTGAATCCTGTATTTCTTAGTTATTTCATAAGATGCCTGAAAGGCAGTTATCTCGATGCTCTGATAGTTTATTCCTCGGAGTGTCACTAGTAGGAAAGGCTCAGAAGCACATTCATGTTGTTCCTTTTGTCTCAACAGGCCTCTTGAGGAACCTAAGGTGATCTCTGCTTTTTCTGGAAAGCAGGCCGGGAAGCATGTGGTGCACATTGCGTGTGGAAGCACGTACAGTGCAGCCATCACAGCAGAAGGGGAGCTGTACACCTGGGGCAGGGGGAACTATGGCCGGCTAGGCCACGGTAGGTCTGCTCTGAGCCAGCTTGGGCATGCTGCGTGGGGCTGCTGCTTTCTCAGATACTTGCAGTAACAATGGTCCTGTCTGTTTGAAGGCTCCAGTGAAGATGAAGCCATTCCCATGCTGGTTGCTGGGCTCAAAGGACTGAAGGTCATTGATGTGGCATGTGGAAGTGGTGATGCTCAGACCCTGGCCGTGACGGAGAATGGTATGTGGAGCACGTGCTGCCTTGGGAGAGCTCTCAGGATGAGGAGGGCCGCTTCCCTAGAGGGAGTGAGCTTTGGAGGCTCTGAGTTCATATGCACCTCAGTGTCTTTGGAAGAGGTAGAGATGTTATGAGACTCGTAGTTTCCATTGCCCAGGGCCAGCCACCTTTCATTCTCTGTGGTAAATCCTGCTTATTATTAGTCTTTGTGTATTCACAGTATGATACTTACTTTTAATTTCAGTTTTATATTTGTGTTCATTAGTGAGATTGTACTCGTGTGACACTTTTTGTGGATATACTTACCAGGTTTGATGTTGATTTTCTTTTTTTTTTTTTTTGACTTCACTGTGTGGCTTGTGGGGCTTTTAGTTCCCTGACTAGGGATTGAACCTGGGCCCTCAGCCATGAGAGTGCAGAGTCCTAACCACTGGGCTGCCAGGGAATTCCCAATATTTTTTAAACAGTATTTGACTTTCAGTATTGTGGGGTCTGTCTGTCAGCATTAGTTGGGAGCCTGTCAGCCTTGCTCTCCCACAGAGAGCAACTTTATTTTATCCCTTTATGTAATATTTAATTAAATTGCACTAAAATTTTTATTGGAAATAAATACTGTTGTATGTTTGACATGTGGTCTGTGTACAAGAATGTTGGCAGGCAGAGCTGAGATGGTGTGCAGTATGCTGTGGGTCCAGTCACCGTGTCCTATGGAGGCAGTAGAGCTTTTGTTCTGTGTTTAATACTTAGTGGAAGCTGTTTCATGAAGCCAAACTAGTAAGGGTTAGGGCTTATTGCTTCCCCAGGTGGCAGTAGTGGTAAAGAACCCACCTGCCAATGCAGGAGATGCTGGTTCAATCCCTGGGTCCAGAAGATACCGTGGAGGAGAGCATGGCAACCCTCTTCAGTACCTTCAGTATTCTTGCTGAATAATCCCAAGGACAGAGGAACCTGGAGGGCTACAGTCCATAGGATTGCAAAGAGCCAGACACGACTGAAGTGACTTAGCACATACAGGACTTTACTATTCATTCAGTTAAAACAAAATGAAAAGTCAGCTTTCTACTTCTTAACTTTCTTTTAAATTTTTTAAATTAATTTTTTTTGGCTGAGTCAGGTCTTCGTTGTGGCATGGGGATCCTTTGTTGTGGCGTGAGACCTTTTCTAGTGGAGGTGTGTGGGCTCAGTAGTTGCAGTGCCCAGGCTTAGTTCCCCTGAGGTATGTGGGATCTTAGTCCCCCTACCAGAATTGAACTCTGTCCCCTGCATTGGAAGGTAGATTCTTAACTACCAGGGAAGTCTCTCCATTTCTTAATTGCTTCTATAACAACCTGAAATAGAAACTAGGTTTCATTTGTGTCAGCTGTATACATTAGTGATCTAGATTTTTGTGTGTTTCTGGCTATGTTAATTATTTTCAGACATTTGAAAGGCTTACTTAGATGTACAGCTATTTTTACTCTGATAATTTGTACTTTTTAGGTCAAGTGTGGTCCTGGGGAGATGGTGACTATGGGAAACTGGGCAGAGGTGGTAGTGATGGCTGCAAAACGCCAAAGCTGATTGAAAAGCTGCAAGACTTGGATGTTGTCAAAGTCCGATGTGGAAGTCAATTTTCTATTGCCTTGACAAAAGATGGCCAAGTTTACTCATGGGGAAAGGGTGACACCAGAGACTTGGGCATGGAACAGAGGAACATGTTCGTTATCCCAAACTCTTGGAAGGATTGCAAGGTGAGTGCAAAATGTAAACTTTTAAAACTGTTTGAGGAGTTTTCTTCAGTAAGCTTTTAAAGTTTGCAGGTATTTTTCTTTACATGACATTCCATGAATGACCCATAAAATTAGAAGCTTTTACCTACATTTTAATAGGTATAGATAATAAATGGAACGTGGTTTGTCTATATTAAAAAGTGACCTAGAATTATTCTCAGCAAATTTGAAACTTTAAATTTTACCAATATTGGACAGTTGTTTTTGTTGGTTTTTTCTATCTTATTGGAGAAGTTTTTTTTTTGTGTGTGTAGGGGGTGGTGGGCAGGGCAAGTACTCATTTCATTACTCATTAAGTTGGCCTCAGTGAGATTAGCTTCTGTTTGGTGAGGTCATCTGTAGTTATACTGTAGATCTTGCTAAGACTATGGATATGTATGTAGCACAAAGGGAGATAGGATTCGGTCAGCCTGGAGTAGGCTTGTTTGTACTGATCCTTGATGGATGAATCCTCTTTTTTTGGTTTCAAGGTGTCCAGTATGCATTCTCAGTAGAGGGGAGGAATGAAAGCCAAGGCGTGTAGTTGTGCTTTGCAAATACCTTCTGAAGTATGGGAGAGGGTGGTGATAAGTGTGTCAAGTGGGACCTGTAGTGCTCTATTGCCACACTACATGAAGTGGGCAGGCTGTTTTTTTTGGACCAGGCTCTCTGTATGATTTTAGGTTTGAAGACCTTACGCCATCTCTCCTAACTACTCAGCCTTGCTATTGTAGCCTTAAAGCAGTCATAGACAATAGGAAAGCAAATGGACCTGTGTTCCAGTACACTTTGACTCACAGAAACAGGCCTTGTGCTGCATTTGGCACAAGGGATACAGTTTGTTGGGTACCTACCTGGATTCATCTTTATGTTTTTGCTTTGAGTTTAGAAGTGAGAATTTTAAGTGGGACTTGCCAGTTCATTTCCCCATCATTTTTTTTTAAAGCATGTTAATACTTTGGTGATTAGAAGTTTTGTGTGTTCACATGGTGTTTATTATTTTCTAAGTGTCTGAGGTAAGTTCTAGAGTTAATAAGGTTGGTTGTTTACTAAGGAGCTGTATTTGAATTTTATTTGCCTTTGTGTTTATATTCCCTCATTTACTAGATGAAATCAGATTCCTCAGCCCCATTAGTTGATACAGGGATAGCTTACTATGAGAGTATTAAGGTGATTATTGATATAGTCATTTGGTCTTAGGAGAGGCTCTTAAGAATTGTTTTTCTTACTGTAGTAGAGTTTTTTCAGCTGAATTTATTTTTTTATTTCATTATTTATTTATTTATTTTACAATATTGTATTGGTTTTGCCATACATTAACAAGAATCCACCACAGGTATACATATGTTCCCAATCCTGAACCCCCCCTCCCATTTCCCTCCCCATATCACTGAATGTTTTTTATGTTGATATGTCTGAAAGCATGACCTCATGTTAAGCATGACCTCTTAACATGACATAACATGTTTTTGTCATGTTAAATATACTAATAGGCAAAATCATAATACTTTGCTAACACTATTGAATTGAAAAATATATTTTATATTTATATCATTTAACTTTGGAGAAAAATAAAAAATAGATTTTGTTTTAGAAAACTTTCTAAATAAACAGTGTACTTTGACTTTCACCAAGATAGACCGGGTCGTAAAACACACCTTAACAATTTAAAAGAAGAGAAATCAGTGTCTCTTCTCAGACTACAATGGAATTAACCAGAAATCAATAACAGAAAGTTAGCTGGAAAATCCCCAAATACATAGAGATAAAATAGTTTACTTCCAGATAAAACATAGATCAATGAAGACATCTCAAGAGAAATTTTAAAATATTTTAAACTAAATGAAAATACAACTTTTAAAAGTTTGTGGCATACAGTGAAAGCTTAGATAGAAATTTATAGCTTCAGATATATAAGAAGAGAGATCTAAAATCAATAATCTTTCTGTCTAGCAAAGGAACCATCAAAGAAATGAAACGGCAGACTATGAAATGGCTGGAAATATTTGTAAGTCATATATTTGATAAGGAGTTAATATTCAAAATATATAAATCTCTCATAACTGAAGAGCGAAAAAAAAAGATCTGAATAGTCATTTTTCCAAAGAAAACATATTTTGGCTAGCAGGTATGTGAAAAGATGTTCAACATCACTAATCATCAATGAAATACATTTCAAAACATTGAGATATCACCTCTTACCTCTTAGAATGTCTGTTATCAAAAGACAAGAAATAACAAGAGCTGGCATCCTGGCAAGGATGTAGAGATAGGGGAAACTTTGTGCACTGTTGGTGGGACTGTAAGCTGGTGGAGCCACTCTGGAAAACAGTATGGAGATTCCTCAAAAAAATAAAAATAGAACTGTCAGCAGTTCTACTTCTGGATATCGAAGACACTAACTCAAAAAAAAATCTGCATCCCCATGTTTATTGCAGCATTATTCACAATAGCTAAGACATGTGTCTAACTGTAGTGTCCACTGATGGGTGACATATAAAGAAAAAAATATATAATAATAAATATATATATGGACTCAAGACACATATGAAGGGCTGGTTCAATGTTAAAAAATCAGTTAACCCATCAAGTTGACAGATGAAAGAAAAATCACATGATCCTATCAATAAGTGCTAAAAAAGATTTTGACAAAATTTCAATACCCATTCATGATTTTAAAAAAAAACTTAGTAAATTTGGAATAGAGGAAACTTCCTAAATATGATAAAGACTATTAGGTTCATGCAATCGTAATTGTGGTTTCCGACCATTAACTTTAAATCATTATAACTAGGCTCAAACACATTTTTATTAATCAAAATAGGAACCATAGTAATCAGCACATTTTCGCTAATGAGAAATAAGTTTGTTTATTCCTGTAGCTTAAAAATCTATGCTTTGAGATTCAGCAAACTCTTGGAAAGCATTTTCTGCCTCCTGCTGGTTGAGGAAGTGTTTTCCCTTCAAAAAGTTGTTGGAATGTTGAAGAGGTGGTAGTTGGTTGGCAAGAGGTCAGGTGAAATCAATAACAATTGTGATGCATTGGTTGTTCAACTTGAGATGCATTGGTTGCGCGACATCTGTTTGGGCGTTGTCATGGAGAAAGGATGTTCCATTTCATCATTTTCTGTCCAAATTATTACTGGAAGTTTAATGAAATAAAACAAGAAAAGGAAATAAAAGCTATACAGATTGAGAAGGAATAAATAAAACTTTGTTCACAGGCGACTTGATTGTTTATGTTGAAAATTTGAAAGAATTGACCAAAAAACCCTCCTGGAACTAACATAGTTGTGACATACAAGGTTAATATGCCAAAGTTAATTTCTTTCTTACATACTGGCAACTAACAAGTAGAATTTGAAATTAAATATACAATGCCATTTGCAGTAGCAACCTAAGAATGAAATACATAAGTATAAATCTAAATATATATATGAGATCTGTATAAGGAAAACTGATGAATGAAGTCAAAGAACTAAATGGAAAGATATTCTAAGTTCATTGATAGGAGCACTGAATATTGTTAAGATATCAGTTCTTTCCAACTTGGTTTATAGATTTAATGCAATTCCAATCAAAATCCCAGAAAGTTATTTTCTGAATATCAACAAACCGAGTCTAAAGTTTATATCGAGAGGCAAAATAGCCAACACAATATTAAAGGAGAAGAGCAAGTTGTAAGACTGATACTGTCCAACTGCAAGACTTAACTATAAAGCTGCAGTGATCAGAACAGTTTGATATTGGCTAAAATATGATCTTTATGGGCTTTCCTGATGGCTCAGCAGGTAGAAGAGCCAGGAGATGCATGTTTGATCCCTGGGTTGGAAGGATCCACTGGAGGAGGAATTGGCAACCCACTCCAGCATTCTTATGTGAAAAATCCCATGACAGAGGAGCCTGGCAGGTTAAAGTCCAAAGGGTTGCAAAAAGTAGGACATGACTAAGTGACTAAACACAAAGTATGATCATGAGAAAAGGAGAAAAGAAGAGAGAGCTTAAAATAGATCTACATAGATATAGTTAACCGATCCTTGGCAGAGGAGTAAAGGCAATACAGTGGAGCAAAGATTGTCATTTCAACAAATGATGTCAGAAGAACTGGATGTCTGAGTGTAAAAAAATGACTAATAATGGAGAGAGGCTTAGTGTCCATTGGGATCAGGAGTATATCGCAGATATGTGCCTTCTCCTCGGTTTCACTGTGAACCTATAACTGTTCCAAAAACATAGTCTTTTAAACAGGAGTACACTTTGCATGCTTATACATTGGGATAAGAAAATATGATCTCTAGTCAATTCAAAGTACAGGTGTCTTTTTCTGAACAAGGATGAGGAAAATGAACAGATCCTTTTCATTTCACAGTTTTATTTTATTTGTAGGCTGTAGATCTTAATAGATTGTAGCTAGTAAAACAGCAGAGGTTTTAATAATGTATGTAAAGCGGATGAATTGTGAATAATATTAAAGCAATTACATTAAATGCCTTCTGACCTGAGTGTCCTAGAGTAAATATCTTTATCGCAACACAAGTCATAGACATAAAGCTATATCTGCATCCTCCTTTCCCCCCAGGGAAGAAGGTGATTGATGTGGCTGCAGGGTCCACCCACTGCCTGGCCCTGACTGAGGACAGTGAGGTCCACAGCTGGGGAAGCAATGACCAATGTCAGCACTTTGACACCTTGCGTGTGACCAAGCCAGAACCCTCTGCGCTGCCTGGACTGGATACCAAACATATAGTTGGGATTGCCTGTGGACCTGCCCAGGTACAAAGTAGATAGCTTGGTATTTTGTAGAATTTTTAATTTCCTGTCATTTGTTGCTAGTATGTAGAAACATACTTGTATGTGTATTTCTTTGTCAAATGCTTTTTCTTTTCAAATGATGTGATCATGTTTTCCTTCTTGTCTGTTTATATAGTGGAATGCATTGATTTTCTAATACTGGGTGAACCTTGTGTTTTTGAGATAATCTCCACTTGGTCTTTTTTTATATTGTTGGATTTGATTTGCTAATACATGTTGAGAGTTTTCCTGTCAGTGCTCTTCAGAGATACTAGTTTGTGGCTTTCTTAAAAAACACTTTCTTGCCTTTTTATCAGGGTAAAACTGGCCTCATACATAGTATTGGCAAGTGTTCTGTCCTGTTGTTTTCTGGAATGGGTTGACTAGAATTAGTGTCATTTCTTTTTTAATATTTTCCTATGAATTTATATGACCCTAGAGATTTCTTCAAAGATTTTTAACCACAAATTTAATTTTTTAATCTGGAATTGTTCAGATTATTTCCTCTTCAGTAAGTGTTGCTGGTTTGTGATACTCCAGGTATTACTCCATTCTAAGTTACCCAGTTTCTATGTGTAGCATTTTCTTTTTTTTTTTTTAAAGATTAAAATGGTTTATTTATAATTTTTTATTGAGTAGACCAATAATCTTAGAGTATTTTATCCTTGTAACTGAGAGAGACCAGCAGCTAATTTTACAGCAGTGTACTTTGGATAGTAAAAGTACACTGACTGCTATTAAAAGTTTTTTTTTTTTTTTTTTACTTTATTTTACTTTACATTACTGTATTGGTTTTGCCATACATTGACATGAATCTGTCTCGGGTGTACATAAGTTCCCAATCCTGAACCCCCCCCACCTCCTGACCTTTTGAAGTTTTGGGGTCTGCAGTGATACCTTCGTTCAGTCCTGACATAAGTAATTTGTGCCTTTTCTCTTTGTCAGTTTTATTATAGGTTTACCCATTTTGTTAATCTTTTCAAAGAATGAGCTTTTAGTTTCATTAATTTCCCCTTGTTCTTTTGCTTTCAGTTTCATCGGTTTCTCCTCTTGTCCCTTTTCCCTTTTCAGTTTGCTTTGGTGTCACTTTACTGTTTTCCTAGTTTGTTTAGGAGAAAGCTTAGGTTGTTGATTTTTAGACATTTGTGCTTTTTTGTAGTATGTAAGCACTTGATACTATAATTTTTCCTCCTAAGTAGTGCTTTAGTTGGGTCTACAAATCTTGATATATTTTCATTTTTGTTCGGCTCTAATTTCTTTGAGACTTACTCTTTGCCCTATGGATTAAGTGTGTTGTTTAGTTTCAAAATTTTTGGAGATCAAGTGGCATTAAGTATATCTACAATGTTGTGTTACCATCTCTACTATTCATCTTCAGAACTTTTTCATCATCTCCTACAGAAACTCTGTACCCATTAAATAGTAACTCCATTTTTCCTCCCCTGGTGACCTGAAATTAACTTTCTGAATTTGCCTGTTTGAGGTATCTCATATATGTAGAATCACATAATATTTGATCATTTATGTCTGGGTTATTTCATATTTGATTATGATGTGTTCAGCATTGATGTATGTTATAGCATGTATCAGTACTTTATTTTCTAAAGGTTTGATAACATTCCTGTGTGTATATCTTCTGCATTTTGTTTATCTATTCCTCCTTCAGTGAATACATGGGTTGTTTGTCTCTGGCTATTGTGAATAATGTAGCTATAGGGCCTTCTACTGAAGTGGATGTGGGTTTGATCCCTGGACAGGGAACTAAGATCCTGCCTGTGGTGACAAAAAAAAAACACAAAACAAAACAGGTATTAGTGTAGAAATTTCTGTGTGAGTCCCTGCTTTTCGGTTTTTTTCAGTATATATCTAGGACTGGAATTGCTGGATCATTATGGTAACTATGTTTAAGTTTTTGAGACACTACCTTACTGTTTTTCTACAACAGCTGCCTGATTTTTACACTCCCCCTAGTTATGCACAAGGGTTTCATGTTTTCCACATTCTTGTCAACTGGTTGTTTTCTTTGTTTCTTTTTTTGTTTAAAGGCCATCATAGTGAGTATGATGTGGTATCACATGTGGTTTTGATTTGCACTTCCCTATTGAAATGGTCAGTGCTTATTGACCATTTGTATATCTTTTTTGGAGAAATGTATTCAAGTTCTTTGCTCATATTTGAATTAGATTTCTTTTTTAAGTTGTAGCAGTTCTTGGTATATTGTGGTTATTAATCTCTTATCAGGAAGATGATTTACAACTGTTTTTCTGCTATTCTATGGTTTCTTTTTATTCTGTTGATAGTGTTCTTTGATGCACAGACGTTTTAATTTTTCTTCTGTTTTCAGTGCTCTCAGTGTCATATATATATCCAAGAAATACATGATCATGTAGATTTTCCAGTCTTGTAATAGTTTCATAGTTTTAAGTCTTATGTTTTATGGTCTTTGATCCATTGTTTCATATATGATGTAAGATAAGGATCAAATGGATTCTTCTGTGGTTTTCCCAGCACTGTTTATAGAAAAATCTTTGTTCTTTCCCCACTGAATGGTCTTGGCATTTGTAGAAAATCATTTGACCATATAGGCAATGTTTACTGTACTCTGCTTCATTGATCTTTGAATCTGACTTTGTACCAGACCACACTGTTTTGATTAATGTAGTTTTTGGGTAAGTTTTGAATTAGGAATTAATCTTTTCCCAACTTGGTTATTTCTTTTCAAGATTCCTTTGGTTATTTGGGGTACCTTGAGATTTCATTGACATTTTAGGATAAACCTTTCAATTTTTTTTTGGATGTATTTTGAAGTTTTTGTTTGATACATACACATTTTGACTACAGTTTGGTTGTCTTGGTGAATTGGCCCTTCAGTTGTTTTTCAGTGCCCCACTTGATCCTTGTTTTCCCTTGCTCTGAAGTTTCTTTTTTAATGTAGGTACTCCATTTTAATTTTCATTAGATTAGTAATTGTGTATTATAACTCTTCCACCCTTGTATTTGAAAAAAAATTTAAGTCTATATTTTAGTTCCTCTGCCTATCCATTAAAATTTAGAGTAATCTTGTCTATGTTTGCAAAAATACCTTGCTTAGGTTTTGGTAGAGATTGTGTCAGCCTATTATCAGTTTGTGAAGAATTGACATTTTTGCTACATTGAGTTTTTTAGTCTATTAAAATATTATGTTTAAATGTTTATTTGCATTTTTGTTGATTTCATTTATCAGGGTTTTCGGCATATAAATCCTGTTTTGTTAAATTTATATCTTTTCAGAAATTTTATTTTCAATTTGAGGATAATCTGGGTGGAATGTTAGTTTCTCAGTCATGTCCGACTCTTTGCTTTGTGGACTGTAGCTTTCCAGGCTCCTCTGTCCATGGAATTTTCCAGGCAAGAATACTGGAGTGGGTTGTTATTTCCTTCTGCAGAGGATTTTCCCAATCCAGGAATTGAATCTGGATCTCCTGCATTGCAGGCAGATTCTTTATCATCTGAGCTAGAGGGATAATTGCTTTACAGTATTGTATTGGCTTCTGTTGTACAACATGAATCAACCATAAGTACATACATGTGCGTCCCTCTGACCTCGCCCCAACCCCACCCCACCCCTCTAGGTTATCACAGAACACTGTGTTGAGCTCCCTGTGTCACAGAGCAACTTCGCATGAGCTATTTTGCATATGGTAATGTCTATGTTTCACTGCTACTCTCTCAGTTCATCCCACTGCTACTTCCCCTGCTGTGTCCACAGATCTG
The DNA here is from genome assembly GCA_006408695.1 of Aepyceros melampus. Lineage (NCBI taxonomy): Eukaryota > Metazoa > Chordata > Mammalia > Artiodactyla > Bovidae > Aepyceros > Aepyceros melampus. The sequence goes on from SJXQ01008655.1 coordinate 245,528, forward strand.
TTCTCTATGTCTGCATCTCTATTCCTGCGTGAAAATAGGTTTATCAGTGTCAGTTTTCTAGATTTCACATATATATGCCTTAACACACAATATTTGCTTTTCTCTTTCTGACTTACTTCACTCTGTACAACAGGCTGTAGGTTCATCCACCTCATTAGAACTGACTCAGATTTGTTCCTTTTTATGGCTGAGTAATACTCCACTGTATACATGTACCACAACTTCTTTATCCATTCCTCTTTTGATGGACATGTAGGTTGCTTCCAGGTCCTGGCTATTATAAATAGTGCTGCAATGAACATTGGGGTACATGTGCCTTTTTCAGTTATGGTTTCTTAGGGTATATGCTCAGTAGTGGGAATTACTGGACTATATGGTAGTTTTATTCCTAGTTTTTAAAGGAATCACATACTGTTCTTTATAGTGGCTGTACCAGTTTATATGCCCACCAGTAGTGCAAGATGGTTTTTTTTCCACACTCTTACCATTTGTAATTTTTTTGCTGATAGCCATTCTGGCTGGTGTGAGGTGATAACTCATTGTAATTTTGATTTGCATTTCTCTAATAATAGTGACGTTGAGTATCTTTTTGTGTGTTTTTTAGCCATCTATACGTCTTCTTTGGAGAAATGTTTAGGTCTTCTGCCCGTTTTTTTGATTGGGTTTTTTGTTTTTCTGCTGTCGAGCTACATGAACTGCTTGTATATTTTGGAAATTAATCCTTTGTCAGTTGTTACATTTGTAATAACTTTTTCTGCCATTCTGGGGGTTGTCTTCACCTTGTTCAGAGTTTTCTTGCTATGCATGGGGCTTCCTTGGTGGCTCAGTGGTAAAGAATCAGTTTGCCAAAGCAGGAGATGTGGATTCATCCCTGGCTCAGGAATATCCCCTGCAGAAGGAAATGGCACCCCATTGCAATATTCTTGCCTGGGAAATCCATATGGCCAGGGGAGTATGGTGGGCTACAGTCTGTGGAATTGCCAAAGAATTGGAAATGCTGTAGCGACTGAATAATTGCTGATAAAAGCTTTTAAGTTTAATTAAATCCCATTTTTTGACTTAAATTACTGTAGGAGGTGGATCAAAGAGGATTGTTGGGTTTTTTTTCTTTTGTAAACAGCTTTATTGAGATATAACCAATATATAATACATTGCATGTATTTAATGTACAATTTAACATTTGACATGTGCATACCCATGAAAATATCACTACAGTCAAGATAAAGAGTATATCTATCACCCACAAAAGTGTCCTTGTGCTCATGTGTAACCTATCTTTTCTTTTATTTTTTTAAGTACTTTACTTTTTTTTTTTTTTTTACTTTACAGTACTGTATTAGTTTTGCCGTACATTGACATGAATCTGCCACAGGTGTACATGAGTTCCCAACCCTGAACCTCCCTCCCACCACCCTCCCCATATCATCTCTCTGGGTTATCCCAGTGCACCAGCCTCAAGCATCTTGTATCCTGTATTGAACCTAGACTAGTGTTATTTTATTGTTCAGTTGCCAAGTCCTGTCCAACTCTTTGTGACTTCACGGACTGCAGCACACCAGGCTTCCCTGTCCTTCAGTGTCTCCAGTTTGTTCAACTCGTGTCCGTTGAGTTGGTGCTGCCATCCAACCATCTCATCCTTTGTCACCATTTCTTCTGCCCTCAATCTTTCCCAGCATCAGGGTCTTTTCCAGTGAGTTGGCTCATCACATCAGGTGGCCAGAGTATTAGAGCTTCATCTTCAGCCTCAGTTCTTCCAATGAATGTTAAGGACTGATGTCCTTTAAGGTTGACTGGTTTGATCTCCTTGCAATTCAAGGATTCTCAAGAGTCTTCTACAGCACCACAGTTCAAAAGCATCTAATTCTTCAGCACTCAGCTTTCTTTATAGTCCAACTCTCGCATCCATAATGACTACTGGAAAAACCATAGCTTTGACTATGTGGTCCTTTGAAGCAAAGTGATGTCTTTGCTTTTTAATATGCTGCCTAGGTTTCTTATAGCTTTTCTTCCAAGGAGCAAGCATCTTTGAATTTCATGGCTGCAGTTACTGCCCCCAGTGATTTTGGAGCCCAAGAAAATAAAATCTGTTACTGTTTCTTTTTTTTTTTCCCCATCTCTTTGCCATGAAGTAATGGGACCGGATGCCATGATCTTAGTTTTTTGAATATTGAGTTTTAAGCCATTTTTTTCACTCTCCTCTTTGACCTTTTTCAAGAGGTGCTTTAATTCCTGTTCTGTTTCTACTGTTAGAGTGGTATCATCTGCATATTTGAAGTTCTTGATATTTCTCCCGGCAATCTTGACTCTAGCTTGTGATTCATTCAGCCCACATTTTGCATGATGTATTCTGCATATAAGTTAAATAGGCAGGGGGACAGTATACAGGCTTGACATACTCCTTTCCAAATTTGGAACCAATCCATTGTTCCATGTCCTGTTCTAACTGTTGCTTCTTGACCTGCATAAGGTTTTCTCTGGAAACAGGTATATTCCCATCTCTTTAAGAATTTTCTAGTTTGTTGTGAATATTGTGACCCACACAGTCAAAGGGTTTAGCGTAGTCAGTGAAGCAGAAATAGATGTTTTTTGGAATTTCCTTGCTTTTGCTATGATCAACAAATGTTGGCAGTTCGATCTCTGGTCCCTCTTCCTTTTCTAAACCCAGTCACTACAACTGGACATTTTCAGTTCATGTACTCTTGAAGCCTTGCTTGAAGAATTCTGATCATTATCTTGCTGGAATGTGAAATAAGCACAATTGTATGGTAGTTTGAACAGTCTTTGGTATTGCCTTTCTTTGAGATTGGAATGAAACTGACCTTTTGCAGTTCTGTGGCCATTGCTGAGTTTTCCAAACTTGCTGGCATATTGAGAGCACTTTAACAGCATCATCATTTAGGATTTTAAATAGCTAGAATACCGTCACCTCCACTAGCTTTGGTGGTAGTAATGCTTCCTCAGGCCCACTTGACTTCAGCTTCAGGATGTTCTCCTCTAGGTGAGTGATCATAATCGTGGTTAACCATGTCATTAAGACTATTCTTATATACTTCTGTGTATTCTTCTCACCTCTTCCTAAGCTCTTCTTCTGTTCAATCCTTATGGTTTCTATACTGTGTCCATCTTTGCATTAAATATTCCCTTGATTATCTCCAAATGTCTTGAAGGGGTCTCTAATCTTTCCTATTCTATTTTGTTGTTTTCCTATATTTCTTTACATTGTTCATGTAAGAATGTTTCATATCTGTCCTTACTATTGTCTAGAACGCTGCATTCAGTTGGATATATCTTTCTCTTTCTCCTTTGACTTTTGCTTCTCTTTCCTCAGCTATTTGTAAAGACTCCTCACACATGCACTTAACCTCCTTGCATTTCATTTGGGATGATTTTGATTGGTGCCTCCTATACAACGTTATAAACCTCTGTCCATAGTTCTTCAGGCACTCTTCCTACCAGATCTAATCTCTTGAAGCTATTTGTCACGGAGCTCATGATCTGAATCACAGTCAGGTCTGGGTCTGGTTTTTTCTGACTTTACAGAGATTTTCCATTGTGAGGTGCAAAGGATATGATCAATTTTGTTTCAGTATTGACCTGACATGGTGATATCCATGTGTGGAGTCATCTCTCGTGTTGTGAAAGAGGGTGTTTGCTTTGACTAGTGTGTTCTCTTGACAGAAGTCTGTTAGCCTTTGCCCTGCTTCATTTTAATACTCCAAGGCCAAATGTGCCTGTTGTTCCAGGTATCTATTGACTTCCAGCTTTTGCATTCCAATTTCCTATGATAAAAAGGACATCTTTTTTTGTGTGTGTATGTTCTAGAAGGTCTTGTGGAACTTTATGGAACTGTTCAGCTTCTTCGGCATTAGTGGTTGGCGCGTGGATTCAAATGACTGGGATGTTGAATAGGTTTGCCTTAGAAACGAAATGAGATCATTTTGTTGATTTTGAGATTGCCCCCAGGTGCTGCATTTCAGACTCTTGTTGACTGTGAGGTCTATTCCATTTCTTCTAAGGGATTCTTTCCACATGGTCATCTGAATTGAATTCACTCATTCCCATCCATTTTAATTTTCTGATTCCTAAATTGCCCGTGTTCACTCTTGCCATTTCCTGCTTGACCACTTCTAATTTACCTTGATGCATGAACCTAAGATTCCAGGTTCCTAAAGCCACTCCCCATCCCTTTACTAAGCCACCTTTTATCTTTATATTTAACGTAAATTTCTTGTAGATACTGTATAGTTAGGTTTGGATTTTGCTGTATCTTGATGGTCTCTCTCTTTCTGTTTTTATGTTCAGACTCTGATCTATCATTTATTAGTTTTTTTTATTTGCTTTCTTCTTTTTGTTCCTTTATTGTTTCCTGACTTCTTTGGGGTTATTTGAATAGATTTTAGTTTTCAGTTTTACTCAGTTGCTTAATTTTGGAAGCAAACAGAGTTTTGAAAGCAAGATAGGTACTGAATTGAGAGGAAATTGGAAGCTGTTAGTATGTGAATTAGATAACTGAAAATGCTTGCACCTTTGGGACAGTTAGAGGGATGAAAAAGTAGTAATTTAGGGCATTTTGGTCATTCCCAGTGGTGAATCTCTTGTGGAAAAGGCTGATAACTGAATGTGTAGATTCATTTTAGGTTCTTGTGTTTCTTCCATAGGTTTTGCTTGGTCTTCCTGTTCTGAGTGGTCCATTGGCCTTCGTGTCCCTTTTGTGGTGGACATTTGCTCAATGACTTTTGAGCAGTTAGATCTCCTACTTCGGCAAGTGAGTGAGGGGATGGATGGCACTGCTGACTGGCCCCCACCTCAAGAGAAAGAGTGTATGACTGTGGCAACACTCAATCTCCTACGGCTTCAGGTATTAATGCTTTTTCTTTCCTTTCCCCCTTTATATAAGTGTCTTGGGTATTTGTAATGATGTTTATGCATATTAAAGGGCATGGGATTTAGCCTGTTAAATGAACTACTATTGAAAATTTTGAAGTGTCTGAAAGTAAGATTGTGATGGAGTGTAATGTTTATGATGCTTAAAAAAAATCAAATCTGATTATTTTGTGTTCATCCTGTAAGTCAGTCCCTGCATGCAGGTAAGAATATGTATATTGATTGTGTTATTACGGCTGAATTCAGCTTGTTGGCCTTCATCAGGGAGTCAGTCTTGAATTTACGGTTACTGTGTGTAAAGAAGTAACTGGGTGTGACAGTAGATGATCAGCTGCATGTGGTTGCCAGTCTCTCCTCCGGCCTGAGAGGAGAACTTCATTTGGGAAGTTCTGCTTCCTTCAGTAGTACCTCCACTTCCTCACAGGAGACATTAAGGATGACCATCAGTGTAAGAAAAGCTACACTTATATTAACATATGTAAAATAGATAGCCAAGGGGAATTTGCTGGGAATTTGCTCTGTGGCTTAGGAGACTCAAACAGGGCCTCTGTATCAAGCTAGAGGGGTAGGATGGGGCTGGAGATGCGAGGGAGGTTCAAAAGGAAGGGGATATGTCTATACCTGTGGCTGATTTATGTTGAGGTTGGCAGAAAACAGCAAAATTCTATAAAGCAATCATCCTTCAATAAAAAAATAAATTAAAAAAAACTACAAAATTGTTTTGCTTTACTTTTTTAAAAATTATTATTATTTTTTTTTGCTTTACAATATTGTATTGGTTTTGCCACACATCAACTGAATCTGCCACGGTTGTACATGTGTTCCCAATCCCGAACCCCCCTCCCGTCTCCTCCCCCACACCATCCCTCTGGGTCATCCCAGCACACCAGCCCCAAGCATCCTGCACCCTGCATGGAACCTAGACTGGTGATTCGTTTCCTATATGATATTATACATGTTTCAGTGCCATTCTCCCAAATCATCCCACCGTCTCCCTCTCCCACAGAGTCCAAAAGACTGTTTTATACATCTGTGTCTCTTTTGCTGTCTTGCATACAGGGTTATCGTTACCATCTTTCTAAATTCCATATATATGTGTTAGTATACTGTATTGGTGTTTTGCTTTCTGGCTTACTTCACTCTGTATAATCGGCTCCAGTTTCATCCACCTCATTAGAACTGATTCAAATGTATTCTTTTTAATGGCTGAGTAATACTCCATTGTGTATATGTACCACAGCTTTCTTATCCATTCATCTGCTGTGGACATCTAGGTTGCTTCCATGTCCTGGCTATTATAAACAGTGCCGCAATGAACATTGGGGTACATGTGTCTCTTTCAATTCTGGTTTTCTTGGTGTGTATGTTAAAAAGTAAAACTGTAACTAAAATCTTTGATCACCATGTTTTTCTTTGTAATAAAATGCCTATGACTTAATGTCAAGAGAACAATATTTCTGAGCAAAATAATTTTCCTCCTTTATAATGTGAGGGTTTCTATGTGACCCATCACATCCCCCTTTTTGTTCTCTCCCCTTTTTAGTCTTGGCTTTCAAAAAGCAGGAAAGTGAATGAACTTTTAATTGCAACACGGAATTAGCAGAAGTTTAGAAATTGCCTCTCCTCCCCAGAAGTCTTTTATAGAAGCTCACTTACAAGCACACTTGTGGGGTGGTGTACTTGTCAGGGGTCCACCCTGTTTCCTGTTGCTTCCCATGGTCTTTGTGACACTGTTGCTTTTGTCAGTGCTGTGGAGAAAGACCTTGTACAGGTCCTAGGCTTGGTTCCACTTAGTGCATATGTGCCTAATGCTATGTTTCCCATTGCTTTGTTTTGTCTCTCAAGGTCTTTTAGTCGTGTCTTTTTAAAAAATTAACTCACATAGCTTAATTCGTAAAAAGAACTCAGTTTGAGAGTATTTATTTCAACATGTGGATTTAATCTTTTATATTTGTGATAGTAATGTTTTGTGTAAGTTTGTTCATCATTTTATTATTTTTTGATCAAGTTTCTGAGAATTTTTCCTTTCAGATCTCTTTAATTGTTCCTAAGTTTTGAAATTTTGATTTCTGGACATTACTCATATTATAGAAAAATTAAACTATTTGTGAATTTCCCAACATGTTAAGTTAATCAGTATTTCTCTTCCTGAAAAATATAGGGGTTATAGGATGCCTTAAACCTAAAGGTCTCTTTCCACCATTAGTATTTGAATTATTTGGTAGTCTGTTACATTGACTCCAGGGACTTTGTGTGTGTGTGTGCAGCTAATAGAAGAACACTCCCAATTGCAATATATAAGATATATTCTGATTTTAGGGTTGTTAAAACATGAAAGGAAATACCTCCTAGAATTTGTCAAATATAATTATTTTTAAACTTTCCTTCAATTATTATAATTTTGAGAGGTCGTATTTAACTCTGATATGTAGTCCTAGTCCTTTTTTTTTTTTTTTTTTAAATCAGTTTGTTTTGCCATTGTTACTTATATCACCTCTCTCCTGGATATCTCCTCCAGTAAGTTTCTTCATTAAGGTCTGTGAGTTACAACATCTGAAAAACTTTATTAGCTTCAGCATCTCTTGAGATAATTTAATGAGGCTTAAGTTTTTAGGTTGTTTTATCAGCACTTGGAAGATTTTCTACTGTCTTCTGACCTTTATTGTTGCTAGTGAGAAATCATTACTGGTGCAGTTGTTTCTTTGTAGCTAATTTGTCTTTCCCTTTGGTAACCTGTTGGATTTTTGCCCTTTTTTTGTGATTTTAATAGATTATGTCTAGGATTTATTCTTAGCTTTGGACATGTCCTCAGAGGGCAGTTTTACACATTTATCTGTGAGTTCCATTGAGTTCCTCCGGCTCTAGATGAGTTTTGGTGTTCAATTCTTGACTTGTGATATCCATACCTAGATGATTGGTATAAATTTGATTTCACATCTGCTTGTAAGGCAGGCTGAGTCTTTGATTTCCAGTGGGTTCTTTGTGCCCAAAGCTTTGTGTGCATAGTATGTTGCCCCCCAGGTCCTGGCTGACTGACAGGCAGCTCCTGTTCAGTGGGCATCCTGTGTCTCAAAAGGCTTTGATGTGCTCTCAGAGCCCAGAACCCCTTGGCTCCTGTTGTGTATGTGTTTGTGTGAGTCCTGGTTTGGCTCTTGAGGCATTTCCTTATAGACCCTCAGCTTGGCTATCTACTCTTTTAATACTTTTTTGGCTGTATTATAGTCCATATTTCTATGGTACGGGTGGTTGAGAATGGGGTAGAGGTGCTATTTCCACAGGGTTTAACAAGTTTGTTGATATTGAGCTTTTCTGTATATGTACTTATAGTTAGTTTTAAAAAATTCCTCTTATGAAATACTTTACCTCAGATTCTCAATTACTATGGATAAACATTTTTTAGTCTAGTTAAAAAAATACCTATACTGGAAGTTTTTCCTTTACTATTTGAATAAAACTCAATTTGAGGTATTATTTCATCTTTAATAAAAATTTGAAAAGCATTCATTTTAAGGGCTTCTAAGTGAAAATTGTTTTTCTCCTTTCAGTTGCATGCTGCCATTAGTCACCAGGTTGACCCAGAATTCCTTGGTTTAGGTCTGGGCAGCGTCCTCCTCAACAGCCTGAAGCAGACCGTGGTGGCCCTGGCCAGCAGTGCGGGCGTGTTGAGTACTGTGCAGGCAGCCGCCCAGGCTGTGTTGCAGAGCGGGTGGTCAGTGCTGCTGCCTACTGCTGAGGAACGGGCACGGGCACTCTCTGCTCTCCTACCCTGTGCAGGTGGGCTTGGGCCAGGAACAGGGGTGGTGTGGGGCTGGCACAGGAGGAGTGCTGGCAGGGGATGGTGCTTACCACACACTGGCGAAAAACTTGCCCTTTTCCAGTTTCAGGTAATGAAGTTAACATAAGTCCAGGTCGTCGATTCATGATTGATCTTCTCGTGGGCAGCTTAATGGCTGATGGAGGCTTAGAATCAGCCTTAAATGCAGCCATTACTGCAGAAATCCAGGTATGGTCCTAGGAATATGTGTGTGTGTGTATAAGCTGATGGAAGCGATTTTACTTACCAGTGAGCTGAGGTTGAAAGTTTGCCAGAATTAAAAAAACTTTGAAACATAAGACTTTTAGTAACATCCAAATATTTCTGTAATTAAAACTTTTCTAGTAGTTTAAAAGAACTGAGTTACTAAGTATGATAAAATATACCCACTTTGTGTCTATTTATTAATAAATGAATTTGACAGGTACCCCAATCATAATATAAATCATTGCTATCACCCCAGAAAGTGCCTTTGTGCCCCTTTGCATGTGAAGTTAGCATACTTTCCTGCCTCTCTCAGAAGATGTTGGCCAGTTTGGGGGACTTTATTGGTTAAGGGACTTCCAGTGGTTAAGAATCTGCCTGCCAGTGCAGGGGACCTAAGTTCAATCCCTGGTCCAGAAAGATTCCGCATGCAGAGGAATAACTAAACCTAGGCACCCTAACTACTGAGCCCAGAGTGGCATAACTACAAAAGCTGGTGCACTCTGTAACAAGAGAAGCCACTGCACTCAGAAGCCCACATACTGCAACTGGAGAGTAGCTCCTGCTTGTCACAACTAGAGAAAGCACGTGTACAGTAACAAAGACCAGTGCAGTCAACACTAAATCAGTAAATAAATCAAAATTAAAAAAAATTTTTTTTGACCAGTTTTGATTTTCATATAAATGATATACAGTATGTACTGATTTATGTTAGCTTTTTTTTGCCCTGATAATGATTTTTAGATTCAGATATGTTGGATGTATTATTAATTTTTGCTGTTGAGAAGTGCTTCCTTGTGTGATTATGGCACTGTTGATGTATCCATTCTCTTGTTGGTAGACATATGATGATTTTTGATTATTTTAAGCTGCTGTGATCATGCTGTGTACAAGTCCTTTAGTGAACACTTGTTTTTTCTTTTGGGTAAATACTCTGAATTAGAATTTGCTGGATTCCAGGGTGAGTGTATTCAATTTCCCAACGTGATTGTGCCATTTATTGCACATTTAAGCAGCCAGTATGTGAGTTCCGGCCCTTTCTTGGCCTCATTAGCATGAGGCATGTCAGTCTTTTTTAAAGACTGTGGCTGTTCTGGGAGCAGGGTGGGGTGTCAGTTTGTGTTTGCATGTGCATATTTGTCATTCATAGCTACTTTTGTTGCTCTCGTTGTCATAATAGTTTTCTATTTAAAAACTTACACTGATAAAATTGGATGATGTGAGTGTATTAAACATGTTTTGAAAATATACCTACTTTGCTTAAATTGAAAAAAGTTAGAAGCACTCAAACATACAGTGATGTTAGTAGCAAGTATGATGCATTGTGTGCCTTTTCTCCCTCAGATGCTGTGCTGTGTACTTTACTTTCATTTTCTCTTTTAACTTTGTCAGCCATGTTGATGTTGACAAAAAAAATCAGTGGATCTAAAAAAGGGATAGAAAATTTTATTCAAGCCAAATATAGGATTATACCTTAGGAACAGCATCTCAGAAATTTCTGAGAACTATTGCACCCATTACAAGTCAAAGCACACTTATATAAGTTTTTTGAGATAGAGGGCTGTACATTAAATGATGTTATTATTGACAGTTTACACAGTCTAGATCTAAGCCTCATCATGGCCTCTTAGAAAATCAAGGAGGAGGGTTTTCTTTTAAGGCATTACTTGTTGATCCTGTTAGAATGTTTCTCTTTGGTTGAGCAGGTATATCTCCTGATGAGGAGGTTTAGTCCATGCATAATGTAAATACACAGGGGCTTCCCTGGTGGCTCAGACGGTAAAGTGTCTGCAATGTGGGAGACCCAGCTTCAATCCCTGGGCTGGGAAAATTCCTTGGAGAAGGAAATGGCAACCCATTCCAGTACACTTGCCTGGAAAATCCCATGACGTAGGAGCCTGGTAAGCTACAGTCCACAGGGTTGCAAAGATTTGCACACGGCTGAGTGACTTCACTTTTACTAATGTGAATACACCATGTACAGTGAGGAGAGAAAGGCCATAGGGCAGAGAAAATTTTTCTGTTTAAATTTTTCTTGTATTGCCAGAAAACGTGAATTTTTTTTCATTAGTGGAAAAAGTTGTCTTAAAACTTCATTTTATAGTCATGGATACAGAGGTACCACAGAAGTTAATAGTGGTGCTAAGGTGTCATGGCTAGTGAGTGGCAGTTTGTTGATTCTAGGATGCTTCCTTCTCTTCCTGAGTCTCCTGTGGCTTAATGTCACAGCTCACCTGATGGGAGCTATGATATGTGGACTAGACTCAAGCAGTGTTTTTAGAGCCTGTTAATTTAGGAAGCATATGTTTCTTTTGTGCTTTCTGCTGGAGAGTGGAACCTTGGGAAGGGAAGAGAGGCTATAGAGTATACAGATGGTGATCCCTAGATAATAATTAAGGTTCATAAAAAAATAGCCAAAAGGTCATTTGTTTTAAGACAAAAATACTTTGAAGCTACAGAAAGGCATAAATAAAAAACCTCATCATATGGGAATAATCATTGTTAATATTTTTTTGTGTATAGTCTTCCAGGCTTTCAAAAGTGCAAATATTTACTAACAGTCATAATTATAATGTTAGAATCGGTCTTAGTGGCTTGTATCTTTTTCACTAATCAGGTTGCCATGTCATCTATATTGAATACCCTTCTGCTATGTCCATTTGTTCTGTTGGCTTTGGGGAAGTCTGTCGTAAGGAAAAGGACTAACGTTTCCTTTTTTAAAAATAATTTCTTATTGTTGACCATTTACGTTTTAGATATTTTTAATACTATAAATATTAATTCTACTTCCAAAGAAGGGCAGTGCCAAAGAATGTTCAAACTACTATACGGTTGTGCTCATTTCACATGTTAGTACAGTTATGCTCAAAATTCTTCAAGTGAAGCTTCAATAGTATGTGAACTGACCAGTGTACTAGCTGGGTTTAGAAAAGGCAGAGGAACCAGACAGCAAATTGCCAACACTGATCGGATCACAGAAAAAGCAAGGAAATTCCCCCAGCCCCAAATCTGCTTCTGTTTCATTGACTATGAAAAAGCCTTTGTCTGGATCACAACAAACTGGAAAATTCTTAAAGAGATGGGAATACCAGACCACCTTACCTCTCTCCTCAGAAACCTTTATGTAGAAGTTTATCAAGAACCTTTATCAAGAAGCAACAGTTATGAACAATGGACCGGTTCCATATTCGGAAAGGAGTAACATCAATGCTGTATATTGTCACCCTGCTTATTTAACTTATATGCAGAGTACATCATGCGAAATGCTGGGCTGGATGAAGCACAAGCTGGAATCAAGATTGCCAGGAGAAATATCAACAACTTCAAGTATGCAGATAATACCCCTTTAATGGCAGAAAGTGAAGAGGAACTAAAGACCCTCTTGATGAGGGTAAAATGTCAGAGTGAAAAAGCTGGCTTGAAACTCAGCCTTCAAAAAACGAAGATCATGCCATCCAGTCCCATCACCTCATGGCAAATAGATGGGGAAGGAGTGGAAGCAGTGACAGATTCTTTTTTTCTTGGATTCCAAAGTCACTGCGAACAGTGACTACAACCATGATAGAAAAAGACACTTGCTCTTTGGAAGGAAAGCTATGACAAACCTAGATAGCATATTAAAAAGCAGAAACATCCCTTTGCTAACAAAGGTCTGTCTAGTCAAAGCTATGGTTTTTTCTGGTAGTTATGTACAGATATGAGAGTTGTATCATAAAGAAGGCTGAACACCAAAGTGATGCTTTTGAATTGTGGTGTTGGAGAAGAATCTGGAGAGTCCCTTGGACTGCAGGGAGATCAAGCTAGTCATTCATAAAGTAAATCAACCTTGAATATTAATTGGAAGCCTTGATGCTGAAGAAGCTCCAGTACTTCAGCCACCAGATATGAAGAGGCAACTCATTGGAAAACATTCCCTTGCTGCAAAAGATTGAGGCAAAAGGAGAAGGGAGTGGCAGAGGATGAGATGGTTGATGGCATCACCAACTCAACGGACATGAATTTGAGCAAACTCTGGGAAATAGTGATGGAGAGGGTAGCGTGTTATGCTGCAGTCCATTGGTTGGAAAGAATCGGACATGACTTAGCAACTGAACAACAACATTACTATAAGTAATTTTTAATTATATTCTTAAAGATTACAAGTTATTGGTTTTAAGAACGATAATTAGGAAAAAGATGATAAAGATGGCAGAGTAGAAGGATGTGTATTCATCTTCTGCAAGACCTCCAAAATTGCAACTCACTGCTGAACAACCATTAACAGGAGACTGTTGGATCCCACCAAAAAAAGATACCCCACATCCAGCAGCAAAGGAGAAGACCCAACAAAATGGTAGTAAGGGTGGAGTTGTGTTTAGAATCAAACCCCATACTGGGCAGACATACTTGGAGGGCTCAAACAAAACTTTCTGTACACCAGGACCCAGGGACCCCACAGAGACAGCCAGACGGGCCTTTGATTGTTGGAGTGTCTCCTGTGGAGGCCTTGGTCAATAGTGGCCTGCCATGGGGACAGGGGCTCTGGCTGCAGCAGACCTGGGAGGCATGGTGTGTAGCATAAGTCCTTTTGGAGGAGGTCCCCATTAGCCTCACCATAGAGCCACCGAGCAGATGACCCACAAACTGGAGAGCAATTACACCAAAGATATTCTCACACTGTTACAAAAGTTCAAGGGCCCACAACAGATTTCCCAACCTGGGATTCCGGCAAAGGGACTGAGAACCCGAAGGAACTTGACTTTGGAGGCCAGAGGATTTGATTACAGAACTTACATAGGACTGGGGAAACAGGTTCTTGGAAAGGGCACAAACAAAACCTTGTGCATCAGGACCCAGGAGAAAGGAGCAGTGTCCCCACCAGAGACTGAGCCAGACTTGCCTGTAACAGTCCTGCCAAGGGGTAAGGCGCACTGAATATAACAGTCCTGGGAGCTGCAGCATACTAGCATAATTCTTTTGAAGGAGGCTGCCATTACTCAGACCATGTTTTGGCCTGAGGCCAAACTACAAGGAAGGAACACAACCCCACCCATCAACAGAAAAATGAATCAAAGATTTGCTGAGCATGGCCCCACCCATCAGAGCTAGCCAGCCAGCCCCTCCCATTAGGAAGCTTCCAAAAGCCTTTTATCCTTATCCTTCAGAGGGCAGACAGAATGAGAATTACAATTGCAGGAATCTAACCAAACTGATCTTCTTTTAGAACTAACTCCCAAAAAAGATGTCCTTTTCATTATAGGGGACTGGAATGCAAAGGTAGGAAGTCAAGAAACACCTGGAGTAACAGGCAAATTTGGCCTTGGAATGCGGAATGAAGCAGGGCAAAGACTAACAGAGTTTTACCAAGAAAATGCACTGGTCATAGCAAACACCCTCTTCCAACAACACAAGAGAAGACTCTACACATGGACATCACCAGATGGTCAACACCGAAATCAGATTGATTATATTCTTTGCAGCCAAAGATGGAGAAGCTCTATACAGTCAACAAAAACAAGACCGGGAGCTGACTGTGGCTCAGATCATGAACTCCTTATTGCCAAATTCAGACTTAAATTGAAGAAAGTGGGCAACACCACTAGACCATTCAGGTATGACCTAAATCAAATCCCTTATGATTATACAGTGGAAGTGAGAAATAGATTTAAGGGTCTAGATCTGATAGATAGAGTGCCTGATGAACTATGGAATGAGGTTCGTGACATTGTACAGGAGACAGGGATCAAGACCATCCCCATGGAAAAGAAATGGAGAAAAGCAAAATGGCTGTCTGAGGAGGCCTTACAAATAGCTGTGAAAAGAAGGGAAGCGAAAAGCAAGGGAGAAAAGCAAAGATATAAGCATCTGAATGCAGAGTTCCAAAGAATAGCAAGAAGAAATAAGAAAGCCTTCTTCAGTGAGCAGTGCAAAGAAATAGAGGAAAAGAACAGAATGGGAAAGACTAGAGATCTCTTCAAGAAAATTAGAGATACCAAG